>KZ538954.1:0-11180 GCA_000934665.2 Catajapyx aquilonaris
TGGACACGAACTCCTTTCTGTCAGCTGGAACTGTCAAGAGCGAAATGAGTGGTGAAAGCACCCACCCACACTATCCATGCATGAACTGGAAAAAAAACCCTGCTACGTCCCCGTAAAAGTGTTACAAAGTGGACAAGACCAGGTTTTGATCTGTGTGCTTTATTTGCTCGACCCTTCCCCCCCAAAAAGAGGCTATAAATCATAGCATGAGCAATTTGATGCACGCACAGTGGACACTGTCAGTTATTTTTTTTATCAAGCAGGTAGCGGTATTTATATCAGCTAGTTTGTACTGAATTATAGCGAAAATTTCACTTTTTTTTGTTGAAAAGTATAAGAAGCAACATCTGGATAAAATTGTGAAACACCCTGTACCTGACAGCAAGTGAATCAGAATCTTCTAACGATCGTCACTCACCCGGAATCCTAACCTAGTTTTCGCAAGGAGAAGGGGCTTGCATTAGTCTCGCTGCCCTTCTCCTTACATAATACATTTTCATCGTCCCCTGGCCAGGTTCTACCATCTCACAGAGGCCCCCCCCCCCCTCCAGAAAAACTCTTATTTCCTTCAGCTCACGAGTGTACTTAACGTAATTGGTCGATTCTCCAAAGACAAGGGAAAAAGAAGCCATTTCCTGCAGAGTTTGATATATACAGTTTGCGAGGAGCACTATCGCAACACTATACTTTGGCTGCATCAACACTGCGGGGATGTCGCTTTAGGGTTGGGTAAACATGTTTTCTATTCTTGTTATGCTGCCTTGGTGTATACTGTACATGGACAGGCTGCTTGTTACACGTATAATAATTTCGCAAAATGCAACACTGTAGTTACCCAACTTTGGTATTTATCCTGCGTACTTGCACAGGAGGAATTTGCTAATTTTTGTGCGAATATTATTGCACCAGTTTTGCGCGCCCTATTACTTTTAATCTCTGAGAGGAACTGTTCAATATCGGCAACATCTGCATTTAACTAAAGTTGCTGTTACAAGCGGTTACAGATTCTTGCAAAAAAATATTATTATAAAACTTGTGTACAAAAAAAAGGAGGAAGCACCTTGCTGTTCAATCCCCCCCAATAACTTAGGGGGCTGGAAAAATATCAAAAGAAATATCCGGCCCCTTTCAACTCCATGCCCTAACCCGCGTAACCCTCACCCCCCTGGAGGATCAATAGCTCCGAAATAACTTTGGCAAGAGTCTGGCAACTACCGAGTGATTGATTCCAGGAATTCTCCCATTAAAGCCCTGGGAACGTGAAGGAATTGCGATGCAAGCTGTACTACTACACTACTCACACTGCAATCCCACAGGCTTCCGAGGGAACCCTCTTTGGCATAATAATCCTCCCTTCCCCTATATACCTTTCCTGACTTTCAAAGGACGGTCACATCTCCGTCGAAGACTCTACAAAATTCCAGGAATTCAAACGACAAGACTCAAAAGGCTGGTTCTGCATAAAGATATGTCACATTAGGTGCTGTTCGACATATCTGATAGGATTTATAATTAAATTACTTGGTAGACTGTATTTGTTGATCACAAAATACCGTTTCTGGAATCGGTACCTTCTCATAGCTACGAAAAAAATAAGCAACCCCGAGAAAACCCAGCTAACACTGAGAGAACCCGATGATCAAACCAGGGCCACCTGATCAAACCCAGTACCAATCCGCCTGCAATCTAAATAAATTAAAACGCTAATAAAAATCGACGTATTCGTCACACCATACCAGGTTGTAAATCCGGGACCCATTACAATGCATCACTTGAACCGGGGCAAGAACCGATCGGCCCCAATTTTTCGGAGGGATCCGGGCTTCTGGTTGTAATTTACATCACCTGCTGAAACATACACAAGGGAGCCATTTTCAGGCCATTTACCCAGGGTGCATGTGAGTATACGGGACGCGAAAAAAAAGCACGATTTCGCTGCAGCTTCCAGAGCGACCGTAATTTTTGCCATCAGACACGGGCCGTAAATGGCAAATAGATTAACACTGCGGCGTCGGTCCCAGTAAAACGTAGGGTGGGACAAAACAACCCTGATGACATGACCGCCATGTTGTACATCTCCACCATTTTTTTCCTCCCCCCACCAGAAAAACTGTGAGGCTGAATCACCTTCTGAAGGCTTCAGACACATTAGCAGCTTTACGGGTTGTTGTCCGCGCCATCAAGCTTGAAAAGGCTTGGCGAAATTCCCATTTACTTAGCCCTCCCTTCTCGTTTGCCTTATTACCTGCTGGAAACACGCACTGCCACTTGCAAAAGGAAAATGGGGGGAGGTAGGGTGTAACTATGAGGCTAGAATATCATCTCCGCCATCACCTCACATTTCCTTTCCAGCGGGTCTGGAAACACATAGTAATTATGATAATCTGGAGTTAGTGGCCTAATGAATGAGTTATGGCTGAGGACGGTTGTGTGCGTTCCTTTTAGGAAATTGTGGATGATGTACGCACGCGATTATTTGGCCGTAAATCACACGGGTTCTTTAATCGTAATGAACCTGAGTGCTATGTGCACTGTGGCGTTTATATGGCGGGCATTGTTATGAAAGGTATCAATTTCAAACAAAACTTAATTCAGTTGCAGGTATGCCAACTAAAAACTAGTGATAGTGTCAAAAATAATGAGAACGATTTGGTGTGAATAAAATCATTTTAAATTCGCATTTATTGTCCTGAGCTGACCACTGGGCCCAATTGGGAAATCCCTATTATACTTACGAACAGTTGATATGAGCCAAGTCAGACTGCTATAAAAGTACCAGAATGTGTTTTTTACTTAATTGCTCAAATTTCAATACCCGCATTTTCCAGGTCTTGGTCAACAAGGATGTACTCATTCACTGTAATATATGTGAGGTAACACTTTTTGGCCGGTCCTTTACAGCTGAGTGCCACAGTTCAGCCCGTAACTTCCTTGCACAGGGGTTCAAATAAGTAGCGGAAACGGGGCCATGTGAAGCGCGTAACTAGACATGCTTCAGGTCCCTTCAATCCAAGGCGAACCTTAGATTACAGGGTTATTCCGCCGAGCTGTTTTCTAGATATTCCGCTTCTCCTTTATCCCCAGCATTAATTATCGCCCGGCACGACTCTTCATCCTTATCTCCTCGAAAGATCGTCCCTCAACCCACCCGAGGCAGGAGATTGGCGAATTGGCCTTTCTCTCCCTAAGCTCATCCATGGGGTTCGTCCCCAACAGTTTACGACCGTCCATTTTCCAACTCTCAGAAAGCCAGTTTCTAAAACAAGCCCCGCTCCACAAACTATACAGCCTGCCGAACTATTGCTCCTTCACAAATCTCTGCGCCATTTTGAGCAGTAACCGACACGTATTAAAACGCAACACGACTTTTACGTGGGTGTGAGAGAGAGAAAAAGAAAGATGATTGGATATGTCCAAACACGTGTGTGACGCATGTGGGTCTCTTCTCCGCGGGGAAGAGACGCCACGCTACGGGGTCCACACGCAAGGACTCCAACGGGGTTCGCACGCACGGAATAACCGCAGGGCGTCGCGCGTGTGTTACAAGTGTTTATGTAACAGACACTCAAGTGTTGCCCAAACGCTAGTGGACAAGATGCTTTTAACACTATGAGGTTGAGTCAATAGTTGATTTATATATTTATAAATAAATGCAGCTACGCCTGAATTCTTTTCAATATATAGTTCTATACATTTTCATGCTTAAAACTGAGCGCTTCATTGGCCAGTAATAACCGATGAAATTACCCCGCGTATTTTCAGATCATATACTGCAAATCAGAGTAATATCGAGGTGCTCTCAAAATGTCTGCTCCACCGGTCTTGTAATCGCTAACAAAGAGTGTAAGCCAGCCCCCATCCTCTCCATTACCATCCGCAATTTATAGACGAGGGGGTTATTCTATTCCAATGGAAATAACCGAAATTCCGGAGGATATAGCATAGTTTCCTCCCCCTCCTTCCCCCCCTCCTTTAATCGATATTTTCCACTCCAATAAAAATGTGGGGAAGGGAGGGGGGAAGGGGAGGGTGGTTGGGGAGAACTCAGCAGATCTTGACGTACCCAAAACAGGCCTGCATAATTTGAACTCTCCAATTCATAATTCAAGAACACTGCAGAACAATTCTGGACCCTGGACATGCATTTACGTTTTCCAACTATTTGAGCCAAAGTTATAAGCTAAGTGCATGATGTAAGGACGCAGGTGTGTACAGTACTATATATGCGTTTGCGGAACTGCAGCGAATATTACTTTAATGAAGTTTCGCCCATGCACAAAGCCTACAGTACATTTCGACGTCCAAAATAACTATCCTGGTCTTATCCTAACATGAGTAAGAGCTTTAATGTTACATTACCGTACTGTGCATTCACTTTGTGCCATTTTGAGGTCTCGAGGCTATAATATTCGAAATGGTTTTAGCACCCAAGTCACATGTAACCATCGGTTGAGCGAGTTCATTAACCAATATAAATTAAACGACTGGCCATTTGTATGTCGGGTATTAACCTGTCAGTTAATTAAACACATTTCATACATAATTTGCGAAAATTTTATACCACGGATTCCACAGGTTATGGACCGACCTAAATGCTTATGGCCCTTCCCTTTGGGGGTTCCCGTTCCCATATCCGATTAGGCCAGCACATAGTTGCAAAAATGAGGTAAAAACTGCAGGGCTCTCAATAACGGAAGCCCCGAGGAGGAAATTGCTCTAACTGCTTCCCCTGTCCGCCCATCATGATCGAGGTATTAATCCCTTATCGCCCCACGTTTTATGCACACTCCGCCGTCTCCAGCACAAATGGCGATAGTCAAACAATTCCCTACCTTTTCGCGAAATATGCGTCTCAGCGGACTCCCTTTTCCCATAACCAATTCCGGTTAATATCAGGCTGATAACGAGGGATCGTGTTTTGCAACAGTTACACCAAGCCAGGGACACTACCACACAAACTATTGATCACACAGGACGTGCACAACAGTGAGTCTAAATGGCAACGCCGCCAGCTCTCAACCAATCACGAGCATCCAGGCTGTTACACGCTCTCTGATTGGCTCAGATCCGGACAGATTGGCTAATAGCCGAACGATCTCAACCAATCATGAGCTACCACAAGCTCGCTGAGTGGCTAAGAGCCGAATCCTTTTAACCAATAACTAGCAGCCGTATGTTACGCGCTCGGTGATTGGTTAAGAGCGTTTTTTTTTAGACTGGACTGGAACAGAAAAGTGCATGGGCCATAGTGTGAACCTACCGAGTATTTCCCAGGGACATAAATAGGTTGTGATTGGGAGCTAGTGAGACTGGGCCCGGAGACTGGCCCGGCCCCTGCCCCGGGCGCGGTCCTTCCAACACTGAGTGGACTGTCCGGAGTGGACGGCGACATCCCCAAACCTCGCAATCGAGGAGCCATGTCGTCCCACTCTTTCCGACGAAGGTCCTCCAAGTGTTCCAACACGTCTTGGTAGTGAGTATTGAATTCGTCCGCGTATCTCGAAGCCAGACCTTCTAGGTAACCACGATCGCCGGTCTGCAAAGGACAATAAAGGACAAAAATTGAAGGTCTGTATGTTTTGTGTGCTGTGCTAGCTTTTTTTTTTTTGCACAAGAGAGGAAACCTTGCAAACAACAAAGTGTTAAAGTGGTGTATCCAACACCAACCAACTGATCGAAGCACCATTGATGTTGTTTTTGTGCCATCACCCGGGCTAGAATGTGAGTGTAATTGTCTAGTGGCCCACGAACAGCATATTGATTGAATTTAAATGTGCCCATCTCCTTTAGCAACCAATTACCTAAATGGCGCTTTCACACGCGTTTTTTTTTTTGAAAACAAAATTTGCGTATACACATCGCAATATCTGAATGGGTACGCAAAACGTGCGTTTCGAGGTAAGTAAATAAGGGAAGGGTCTCTCTCCCTTCTTGGCCATGTCTTGATACACACAGGCGATAAAATACATAGCACGCACTTCCTGCTAGCGGAACTGTTTAGATGGAAAAACTGGCACGGAGCTCATTACTGGAGGAAATAAGACGACGGGCCCGATTGGACAAGGAAAAACTCATGCAATGCTCGACTCCAAAACAAGATATGCAGCTATTGCACCACCCTCAGCACACACACACGATATGTCATGAATGACTTTTAAAAAAAGTGGTTTCAACGACACACGTACGGTAATGACAGTCTTAGACATGAATATGTAATGCGTGGGTTAAGTGCATTATCTGCATGTTATGCGCGGTGCACTTTGGCATAGAATTGCCCCACATTTTATGCACTCACTCTCTCATTCTAGTAATGCGGTATAAAGCCGGATGCCCTTTACGATATTTACATAGCACATGGTGGTAATGCTTTGTGGTTTGATTCCTAGAGATCAGTAATTTATCATTATTGTTGTACAGTTCTGAGTATATTCTAGCGTACATGGGACGTTCCTGCCACCCTGAAGCTTCCCTTTTCCCTGCTTACTAGCGCATCTCCGGGCGAGACAATATTTTAATGCCATTAGGCTACTTGAGGAACCGTGTCGGGGCAGAAAATCACATTTGGGGAGGTCGCAGCCCCAGTCTCCCTTTTTAAAGAAACCCGCTGTACCCTTCCGAACTCTGGCGGTTGTGTTGAGAGTCATCGCCCCTTAAACTATGGAGAGTCGGAGCGAACAAAATTCACGATGGAGATGAAGCCACCTCCCCCCTTTTCCTTTATTCCCTAAGCTCACTCCCAGAGTCACTTTGTAGGCTGGCAAGGCCCCTCCCTTGCTTCGGGGCTCTAGTTATCATTAATTCACAAGTCTCCAACTGCAGTACCCCAGCAAAACCGAGCCTCCAACGCTTCTTGTCCAAACCTCATCGCTTTTCCTTGCCTGGCCACGGAAACTGCGGAATGGCTCACAAGTAGCCCAGATGTTGGCGGCTTCCGTTGATATGTATTATGCAAGTGGGCAAACCCACGGATTAAAAAGTTGCTGCAAAATTTTTCGACACCCCCCCCCCCCNCCCACAAATGACCACAGCAATTACTCTTCCTTATACAATGCATCAATCTTCCTCGATAAATTGATCGTAACACTTTGCGCCCAATGCTTGCAAATAATCCCTCGGTTGCATGGTCATGAATGGTATTCACAAATCTCTCGACCATCTTCACCTCCCCCCATATAACATCGCATCAATCACCCTCATTTTTTTCAGTGGGGGCCGATATGCATATAAGCGTTCATCTACGATAGAGCTAGAGCTTTGATCCAGTTTACGGCCCAGCTGGTACGGCCATAAAGAAAATTACTTGGGTCATAGCTCAGGTAATTTTGGGAATTAGACGCCGAGTGAGCCTGATAAAAAGGACTCCTTTTGACACGTTACAGAGGAAGGCAATCCAAGACCTTAGATCCTTTCCCCCTTCCGAAAAACCTCCAAACTCTTGGAGATTCACTCGTAAAAGTGCATCGGGTCGTGATAATAGTGAGCTACTATTTCCCCGAGCCGACTATTCAATCTGGGTGGGGATAGCATAATAGGTTTAGCTAGGAAGGGAAAGACACTATCTGTGCACTATAAAGTTAGAAAGTTGCACTGGAAAAAAAACCTAGTAATTTTCCAGTCCACAATTTTGGCGAAAAATCCCCGATTTTTTAAATATTGGCAAAAACTATTGAAAGCACAATTTTCGTTCTAAATATTATCCAATCGGATTAAAGTAGTGTGGCTGCAATTTTCCACCCAGTCAAACCCGTATGTGGTGTGACAAAGCAATTTGCTTCTGGCCGAATCCCAGCTGCCAATACACGAGTCCTAATTGATTCTTGCAGAGTACGTACCGATCGCGACAACAAGTGCTGGGGGTATCTGCATGAATAGGCTGGAGGGAAACTCCGGAGGGAAAAAAAATCCGGGCTAGTGCAAACCATTACAGTGCTGGGAATGGGACAGGGGGAAAAAATAATAAATTCAAATATCAAAAAGTGAGAGCATGAGAGCTCTTGGTGACGGATTTTCATACAGAGTCAAGCTGGGTGGAAAAAAAAGTGTCATTCTATGTGACGGTGTGGGATAAAGTGTGGGACCGCAAAATGCTGAAACCGGACACTATGAAAAAGAGCTGAGAATTAAAGAACATGATACATCCATAGAGCACTTTTCAGACTGGGAAGAGTTTGTAGGGATCCAAAAAGTGTCAAAGTTGCCGTCACTTGCACGACACCCTTTTTAAAACCTGGCCTGACAATTGTCCAGTTAAAATGGTTCATATAGAAAATAGGTGGTGACAGCATAGAGTGGTTGTCACAACAGTTTTGTACAAATTCTGACACTGATAGTTACACGTCGTTTCCAAAATGTCTTGACTTTTGACGCACCCTGTGTCCGCCACTTCATTATTGGGAGCCCAAGCGCGCAACTTTGTTGTAATCTTCTCATGTCATGTCATCCGGCGCATCGGTCCCAAAGTTACGGCCTGTTAAAAGCGGGGACCTAAATTTACGATCGCCTCGTATATACGGTTTTCCAACCAACATTATCCCCAGTTTTCATCACATCCTCGCCCCCTCTCCCCCCACCACCACCAACCCAAAAAATACACCTTTTCTCCCCAGAATAAAAAATGAATGTGATATATCTTTGTTTGGAAAAGGGAGGGGTTTCTGGCTAAGAATTCTGTAGACGACGTTTGGGGACGCAACCCCAAATGAAATAAGAAGCCAAAAAATGTAAATTTTCAAGGGGGGTCCCCTATTCCTCCAGGCAACAGACCTCATTCAGAAGCCCGTACATGCACTGCAAGAGAGATGGGGCCCTCCCAGAAAAATACATTCGCCAGAAAGATTTATATACATGTATTCTGGGGTCAAAAAAGGTAGTAAAAACATCCACGCGCTGTTGCAGCTTCTAAAGAATTTTTTTCTTTTTTTTCGGGGGTTGGAGGAATGGGATGGATGGATCAGTGCAAAGTAGTACGATATTCAAATATTTGTAGCTAAAATTTACAAGGTCCAAAAGCCAATAGACTGCTGATATATTTATAATATCGGAAATCTGTTTAGGAAAGAATCGATTAATATATTTTTTTGTTATAACGAAATATCGAATCTAAAATCTACAAATAGACACATTTCGATAACTTATAATAATTGTTAACTATGGGCCGACTTTTGAGATTTATTTTTAGCAACAATAAATATTTTTTCGCTAAAAATTTGAGCAGCCTGTCTTGACGTTTCTCGACCGGTGGTCAGAGAGTTACCAAGAAATCCCCGAGTTCATATGTGGACCATATTTTACCTCCCAAGCCCTTCTTCCACCTTTAAAGAAACTTGCTTAAAATGTCCGGACCGGTGTTACGTATAACAATGATTGATTCTCTCATTTTGAACCTTGCCAAACCCACGCTCTGGCTATTCTTTAAGAACTGAAAAAAAGAAGAATAAAAGGAGGCTAAACACGGAGAGTTATGGTCGCAATAACTCACGCTAAGGGCTCCCTCCCAATAAATTATGTAATTGCTTGAGGGACCAACCCATCTAAATTTGCCTGCATGGAAAAGATTGCTATACCTCACATCATCCCTCCCACATAATAACATTCTATTAAAATTTAGTGCATAGATGGGAAGAAGGGAGGTGTATCTGCTGATCAATCCAAACCCGAAAATTGGACCTACAGTTACTAATTTGCACGTAAAACTGGATGATAGTCCGTATGTTCCATTTCCTAATCCCTCGGAATGGAAATTGGTGAGCAGCAGTAATATATATAAGGTGTGCCCACCTTGCCAAATGAATGGCTGCCGAGCCCCCCGCTGTAATCAGATCTGTCAAAAGCAAATTCTACCGTGTCATTACCCTTCTCTAACCGTGGTAATTACACAGGGGCTGGTTATTATCACCACGTGTCTTCAGCCTACCGAA
The DNA here is from genome assembly GCA_000934665.2 of Catajapyx aquilonaris. Classification (NCBI taxonomy): domain Eukaryota; kingdom Metazoa; phylum Arthropoda; class Diplura; order Dicellurata; family Japygidae; genus Catajapyx; species Catajapyx aquilonaris. The sequence continues at coordinate 9,918 of KZ538954.1, forward strand.
ATAATCGGGGGGCCGTGTACATATCGAGGCTTGTCTTAACCACATGTTTTAAAATAAGTGTGCCATTATGCTTCTCGAAATAGGCACAAAAATTACTATATTGTGCCTCGTGATTTTTAGGAAATAATCTATTGTGCCTCAAAATTGTAGGAAACAAAATGGTGCCTTATATTTTTTTTAGGAAATAATACTGTGACTGAGAATTTTAGTAAAAAGTGTGCCTTGTAATTTTTAGGAAATAATATTGTGCCTTGTAATTTTTAGGAAATAAAAATTGTGCTTCATAATTTTAAAATGGTGCCTTATGATCTTAGGAAACGATATTGTGCCTTATGATTTTAGAAAATAAATTGTGTCATGAAACTGTCTCATGAATTATAAAACTTTTCTAGGAATATTCATGGAAACGAATTAAGTGCTATGTGGCCTAAAATTCATGAGGTACAAAAATTTTATGCCTCTACTAATTCTACTGTATGGCAATTAAAAGGCACCGGAGTGTACAAATGTGGTGGCGTAAAAATTTTTTTTCGATTGGCTCAAATGCACCATAACCAGATAACAGCACAAAATAATACGACCGCATTTCCCAACGCATAATAAACACGGGTTTTAATCGCAGATTAAATTCGGGCTGACCTTTTTGCATCGGTTTGGTTTGTTAATTATATTAATTTACTGTATAGTGGGTTAAATCTGTAATTTATAAGCTTACTCGTCATGGTCGCAGCTTTGAATCATGTTTACAATTTTTTTTAGTCGGTTTTAACAGATGACTTATGGTCATTATTAGGAGAATTTGTCGTAACTGACTGATTTATTAGATGGAAATAATGTGATCTGCATTTCAAGTGCTAAACCGCCACAAAATTTATGCAACATGGTAATTATTGTTGCTTCTCTTTAAACAGGTTTCTGGTGTAAACAATACTTTTTGACTATGGTCGCAACATCGAGAATTTTAAGCACTAACAACGCGATGTAGTGCAAAATTTTTTGGAAAAACTGCTTTGCTCTGAAAAGTGGTGTGCCGTGAAAACTCAAACAAAAACAACGATAACTCCAAGCCCAGGCCCCAGCCCCAAAAAGCGTCGGAATAATGCTTCGTGGCAGTAGTTAAAAGTTGGCCAAACTTTTCCGGACAGAGAAAAACGAAGCCCCATGCTAGACTTGCTTCATTACCAGGGGTCCGAGTCCTGATACCCGCCATTTTCAATCCGGCTCCGATAATTTAAATCCACTTCTCGCTTTTTTTTTTTTGGG
>KZ538954.1:11328-38772 GCA_000934665.2 Catajapyx aquilonaris
GGGGGGGGGGGGGATCTCGTAGGACTGACGTGAGCAGTCAAGCGGAAACCCCCAAAGTGTCAAACATTTGAGGGTTTTCTGAAAACTAATCAGCTGCAATACCACAGGGTGTCTAATAAACTAGCAAGCAATCAAACTTGGCACGATGTCAACTATACCCCTACAAAGATTATTACACCACAATTCAGTACAGAAATTTTAATTCGATTTTTTACTAAATTATAGGTGGCCCAATATGCAAATTTTACGAACGAAAAATGTACTTGGTACACCTTTAATTCTCACTCAAAAAACCTGACATGCCTTCGGGGGGGTCTGTACAGCATTTCCAACTGACGTGAGCAATCGATAAAATAATTTTTTGGAGCGGGTATTACAAAAGAAGCTCCAGGCATCATTTTCATAGAGAGGGTTCTATATAGCAGTGTAGATAATATCAGGAGGAAAAAAACGCACATTCCACCAGGCTACACACCCGTTCAAAAATTAAAACACTCTGAAAGCAAGTCCTGGTTCGAGTACAGGGACATTCTTTATTGAAACACCTCTAAATAATGAATAACTGCACTGAAACTAACTACTTCGGTCACAGTTGACCGCACAAGTGCCCCCCCAAAATGGACGTACCTAGTCTCGGTTTTAGGAACAAACGCCGCAACTAACAGCCAGCTAATCCAGCCTTAATTAACTCGAGAGCATTACAAAACATGGAGGCTAGTAAGACAACCTTTGTGATTAATTATTTAATCGCAATATTGGTACTTAAAATTGCTTTAAAAATATTGAAACCTCCGCTTTGTTTCATCCTGGCATGATGCAACCCAACGAACACGCTTCAATGATGACTCACCGCGGACAGAGTCACAAACCCTAATATGATTTGGTGAAAGCCCGAATCAAGCTAGATTCACACGATGTCGATGTCTTTAGGTCAAACTAATATTAGGTCAGTCCTTTTCTTTTCTCGGCCAACACTTTCATGATTCTGGTCGTTCCTTAGCCCTTCAGCAATTCCATCTCCGGACCTTTCCATTCCTTAATCCTTCCTCTAAAATCCCATTTCTGAGAGACCCCCCTAAGGCAAACCCTTCTTTTTTATCCTGTGGTCTTGCGCCAGAGGATAGCGGATTGGTTTTAGGATAATGTCATTGTGACGCCCAAAAAGAAAGAGAAAACCTTTCGCAAGTCAAACCCCTTTTTTTTTTTCGGAGAACCGAACAGGCCTTAACTGGCTGACATGCCTTTGAAAAATGGCCGGATCAGCATCGATGGCCCATATCTTCTTCTTCTTTTTTTTGAAAGCAGTTTGATGACGCGGCTCAAATTTTCATTCAATTGAGCAAGAACAAACGGATGGTCGCAGAAAAAATATTTGGCACGAGTTATTGATGAAATGACCCATTTCGCAAATTCAATCATGGAATTGAACCTGTCTGCGTGCATTTTTCGGTCTTTTTTTTGTTACAGAAGAGAGATCACGCCAATGCCTGGGATCCACGCGATCGTCAAGCTTTGTTGAGGGTAGGGTGATAATAAGTAGATTCTACAGAGGGGGGNGAATGATATAGGCAATAAAAACAATGCCGGGTGGTTTAGTGTTTAATATGGCGGCGTCGGATGAACAATGAAACTTTAATCATTCGTATTTCGGCGTGGTGAAATCGAGTTTTTATGGCGTGGTCTGTTATTATGGCGGTTCTGGTTTTTATGTCTGACACTTTTTTTTCCCTGAGATCACAGAACCGCTTGTAATAAAACAGGTGTTTTTTTATAGAAATAAGCAATATACCACGTGGTCTTACCGATAATTTTATAAGCAAATGCATACATACATAAATTGGAATATCTCTATATACTTATAATCTATGCGCATTACAGCCTGTGAAATTGCAATAAATTATTCAGTGCACAGTTGCAATAATAGTGAATTAAATGGCACGATTGTTCCCAATTTAATCTGCATAATGTATAGCCACACGACGCTGTGTACACAATGCATTAAAATAATTCACAAAATATGTTTCGCTAATAAACTTGTGGCAAAAACCAGGTTCCTTTTAGGTCAATTCTGACCGCCGCCAGTGGTGAAAACGTCATGCGTTCATTAATCACTAAAAACAGCTCAAGCTCATCAATCACTAAGTATAGAAACAGGAAACTTGACTTTCCGTCAACTCGAGAGCTGTAAACGCAACAAGTGCTGCAAGGAAAGTTTAGAGTTTGGTGCAACCACACCGCCTTCTCGTTTATTACTACATCCTGTTGCGGAAATTGCCAACGTCTGCTTACATAACCGCCGAGTCATTCATCACTTCTATAGGTTTGATCCAACATGATTCGACCTAAAAAAAATATGAAAAAATATTTCCCGGTATAATCTACCTGCGTCTGTCTTTTGGTTGCTCTTGTTTGATATGTCAATCAACTCTGACTCATTTGTGTTGTCGAACAACAATAAATCCAGGCTGGCTGGATGATGGCAGATTGGCTGCGGGATAAGTGATGTATGTTTTACCTGCTGGTGACGGAATAAGCGGGTGTGTATATACCGGTACCCATACTTTTTGATTGATACTCTCTTTTTTTTCAGAGAGGCGCTTCATAATTGGCGTTTGAATTTATATGCCGATTTCAGATTACACGCATCGTCGGTGTCACCCGGGCTGGTATTAAAACTGCGCAAATTTGACCCCATATTTTTTGTGCCTGAAAACCCCCAAAAAATGTACTGCGGTACTCGGAATAATGCAATTGAAAAGTGACATGAAAACTGTTCATAACCGTGGCACGGTTTTTGTAAATAAAAATTGCAATGCGATCGTTTAGATGAGATTTTGCTTTTGCAAAAATCAGAGTGCTGTTTGCTAACCCTTTTTTTGTGACGGAAATATGGGTTCAGTGCAAAAAAAACGCATGCGAAAAGGGAGACCTCCGATCAAATATTTACAACGAACATGTACAGTAAGGCTCTCGAAAAAAAAAAGCCCATTGTGTCACAGAATGATTAAACACACCGTTTAATGGAAGCGGAACTGTAATACTGATTTTACTGCCCTAGAACTGTAAATATTCCCTCGACACATGTTCCGCCAAAAATATTGCACTCATCTTGTCAAGTACAGTACAATTCAAAAAAAAAGCGCCTGAAACTAGACAGTACAAAACACATCCATGTTAAACAGGTTGCCTGACTATCAGGATGAAACATTTTCCAGCTCCCCCCAAAAAATGCACACTCAACAATATTCTCCAGAAAAATATCACGTACAATCATACGTGCTTCAACTTTGCCCTTTTTTTGTCAATGACCTTAATTTTTAAGACGCTCGCGACCCTCTCGTTTTTTTTCTCTCTCCAAAAGTCTCAACCTCCAAAGTCGTGCTGGAAGTACAAAAAAGGACCACCCCTCCTCTTTTTCTGCAAAAAAAAAAAACTTCCCCCCCCCCCCCCACCCCAACATCAGCAGTCGAAATTTTATTACCGGGTCATATAGAAGGTGATGTATAGTGCAATCCCCTCGCTACTCTTTGGCATTCGGGGGGCGATAAAGTCTGGCGGTCCGTCAAGAGGAAAAGGCAAAAAAAGGACCAGGCTTACTTCTAACTTAAAACTTTAAACCTCCACAATTTATCCGGGGCGGATCCGGCGGTTTGAACTTAGTGACACAAGGCCTCAGTCCTAACCTAACACAATCAAACCTCCCAAAGGGATAATTGCATTTGCTTGCAGTTACACTGATTTTCGGTTTTAGTGGAGGGGAGGGTTTGGGTTGGGTTTTAGTTGGAGGCTTGGCCCACCCCCACCTACAGGCCACGTCCCCTTTTGGCTTCGTTAAAACGCCGCAGTTGTCCGTTCCGGAGACAGCTCTGCACTTTTGGAGTGGTCCTTTCTATAGGAATTTCTAAAAACCAACATTAGTGCAAAAGCATGCTGCACTGTTTTTTTTATAAATGTTAAGAACACGGTTAACGACCATGGTGTGAAATGCAAATAAATATATAAAGTAATATCAGGTATTTTATAAAATAAAATGTGAACTATAGACCGGGGACAAAACACTGTAGAGAGGTAATGTCACTGTATGTTCATTCAATTGGAACGCATTGGGACTTTGTGCTCAAAAGGGCAATGAAACTACGTACATTCCAGGCCCTGCAGAGAGTGGATTTTTGCAGACTCAAAAGCTCCGGAGTGCTGCACTGCCAGTATTTAAAACACACAAAAAAATAGACCTTTATGAAACACTGTACTTGTCACCAGCTGTTTCCACCTCCCTGACACTGTAGCACTGCCTCTTGACATCTCGCAAAATATTCTCCACTTTTACACTTTTTATACTTTAAAAATATATAATAATAATAACAAGCATCGGAATTGAAGAATATATTGATAAAATGGTAGAAATTGCTACATGGTAACCTGACACCCAATGGACAAAAATATTAGCATCCGCCATTTCTATGCCCATTATTGGCGGACATTTTTTTTTACTGCCCCGATTTAATAACTCAAACTTTGGATACGCACTTCATTAGCCTGATCCACTACCTGCACGTCACCGGAAATTAATTGGACCATTCCAGCAGTAGCCGGGGCCCCCCCAAGTCCTTTTCACACCACGCTCGACAGCTTCATATTCAATTCCTTCCGTTCCCCTTCACAGCCCCATAATTCTCTCTTTATTTCACTCTGACCTTCGCACTGCATACAAAATAATGCTCCAGGCTTTCACACATACGATATGAAGGCTGGTGGTGGGGGGAGGGGGGAGGGGGGTGTGTTGCCTCCTAACCTTTTATGCCCAACAGTGCCCGCCCTATTCTGTTGGCTCCTGCTCAAAATAACTCCCTGTGGACTCGACCACCCGACCAGCTTTTTATACTTGGCTAGTGTTAAACCGAGAGGTGGCCTACGGTTAGTTTTCCAGCTGGATGGACTGACCACAACCGAGTTTTTTTTTCGCGAATATTTTTTTGGCGGGACACCAAAATTTGAGGGATCAATCTGGACCATGCATATAATAAAATGCTTCAGTCATGTCGTGCCACTAACAGAAGAAGATGGCATCTACTAATTTCTTGACTAATTTCCTTCCCAACTTCATGACAGTACATTTCAAGCTGAAGATAATCCAGGTACCCTATACACTGGCTTAAAATTTACATTTCCAGATATATACCGGTGCATTCGGGTGTGCAGTGTGTGGGTTAGCTTGGAGCGCTGTGCAAATATCAGATATGCACTGCAATTATTTCTTTGCACTGTATACAGTCTATCGCTAATTTAGAACCGGGTTTTGCACAGTGCAATGGTGCTTGTCAGGCATAAAAGGAGAACAAAGCCGCCGGCACTTTCGGGAGGGGGGAAAAAGTTGCATTAACTGATATATACCCTTTCTCCTTTTAATTGCAAGTTATAAATTTTTTGCCAACAGGATTACAGTGCCCCTGATTAATGTAGCTGTAACTATTGGTACGATATAACTTTTTTTTCCAAATATGCTTGAGGGTCATTTTTGGCGAGTTGGCAAAAACAAAGCAAATATTTTTCTAGTAGTTAATTATGCAGAAATGTTTTTGCATTATATAGTATTAATTACGCTGAACAACTCGCATTTTATCGATTATTTACGAATAAAATCTGGGCACAAATTTGGCAATATTCTTGCTCCTTCTTATAAGATCCTTCAAAAAAATGTCACATGGTCCTTACTCCATTTCTATTGCGCTTGATTGATCGCCGCGCAACTGTGACGGCTTGATTGAATTCTGCGCCAGCCGGTTTCGCAAAAAAAAAAAAAAAACCTCCAAAGAAATCATTTTTGCACCTCCATTGTATGACGAAATGATTCAGAGAACAATCGGGTCGTGTATCAATACATTCAGAGGTTCGATCTGACATATGCTGAGTAGGCGTTCAAACGGAGCCATCTCATCCATTTTTCTATATGCAAGACAGTCGCTTTTGTGCAAAAAAAAAATCGGAAAAAATAAGCCCCCGGAATATCTGCGGAAAAGTGAGGTAAAGGAAACGCGACAGGTCGCAATTTGTCATCCAGGGCAGCTGTATAAACAGCGGTCGAAATGAAGTGGAGGAGAAGCGTTGGAGCTTTCAAAATCGCGGCATTAATCACGGTCCCTGGATAACATTGTTGGACATTTAGCATGCGAGGAGTTTGAGCGATGTCAATTTGGGCGAAGCCAATCAGCAAATTCGCGAAATCACAATTGTTCAAAATATTCATGCAAAAAAATTTAGTCCCTCACACAACGCCTCCCAGATCGTGATGGAAAAATATGCATAAATGTAAATTTTCACCTGAATTTAATATTTGAAATTAAATGGGACGTTTTGATATTTTAACTTTCGCACTAATATTTTTTATTAATTTCACACTAATATTTTTATTAATAATTTCACACTAATATTTTTATTAATTTCACACTAATATTTTTATTATTGAATTTCACACTAATATTTTTATTAATTTCACACTAATATTTTTATTATTGAATTTCACACTAATATTTTACTTATTAAATTTCACTGTAATATTAATCAAATTTTATACTGTAATATTAATCAAATTTTATACTGTAATATTTTATATTACATGTACACTAATCTTTTAAATTAATGTACACTGCATTTTTTGCGGATTTTTGGTGGATTCTGAGATCCGTCGAGCTAATTAAATTTTACAATATAACATTATAAATAAATTTTACACTGTAATATTTTTAAATAAATTATATATTTTCATTTCGAGAAATTCCATTGAAGCCCTTGTAATAATCTTTTAAAGCGAGTTGCTCTGCCTGAATATAGGCCTTTTATGTTTGCTCCACATATCAAGCCTTGCCAGGTCTAACCTAATTGGAACCGCCAAAAAATCGCCAAAATTGTGCAGACGTCACCACATTTTTGGCACGTGGCAAAAATCCGGCTGATTGTCCCCTTGCAAAGACATGCCTCCCATTCCGGATGCAACTAGACGCGGCGCAATGCGGAATAACCGCGCCTGCGCCTCGATTCGGACGCGGCCTCTCATTCGGTCGCACCCTCAGCCTTTTGGAGGGGGGGAAAAAAAGAAGTTTTACACCATATAATTCAATTTGGCGAAGTGCGATCCGGATCTCCTCTGGGCACGAAACCTGGATCGCAATAAGCGGCGTCATCAAAAGCTCCGACAAAAAAGTTGACATCCTGACCCCACCCAGGTCCAACTCGCATGTGCCAAAAAATCTCCTACTGACCTACGATTATTTGTGTTCGGGTCCACCCTCACGGTTTCCGCCCACCGTAAATCATGATTTACGTCCCGATAAATCACCCCTCCCAACTAACTCACCCTCCCCTTTTCCACCTGTTTTGAGTGAATTGTACCCCTGCCACGTCACAACCGAACGCAATTACTGCCACCTACAGCTCGATAATTTTTCCTGGCAAAACTTGTTTACTTTTTCACAATAATAAATTATTGAATCGGTGATGTATACTGTACAACACTCCCGGATTGATGTTTTATTAACGTAACCCCCAGAAAATCCGGATGAGTGTCCCCCCCTCCCACGCCCCCCTGTTTTAAAAGAGCGACATGTACGTTGTAAATAATACGTACCGATTTACGAGCCAGCTTGCGGTTATCAAAGCTTCTCCTGCTTTTTGAAATCGCAATGAGGTCGTGCAATGAGAGGCTACAGACTCGACGTTCAGTAATTCTATACATCATGAACCAGGCTCGTAAAACACGGTGCGTTATGGACTCATGCCTTGTACCGAAAATCGTAAAATAAGGCCATTACATCGGAAGGGGGAAAAAATTACAGCTACGACACACTCCAAAAAATTTCTCCAAATATTACGACTGCGCTTTTTAGGTCAATTTGTGACATTATCGATACTTACGATGTACCGGTATCTATAGTTATGATACCGGTACTGTATAAAAATCATAACTATCGAAATATCATAACTTAGGCTACAGAGATATCGTAAGAATCGAAATATCATAAAGTTACGATATTTCGATACGATAGTTACGATACCGGTATCTCTATAATTACGATCAGTTACGATATCAGTTATGATTTCGATACGATAGTACCGATATTTCTATAATTACGATCAGTTACGATATCAGTCATGATTTCGATACGATAGTACCGATATTTCTATAATTACGATCAGTTACGATATCAGTTATGATTTCGATACGATAGTTTCGATATCTCTATAATTACGATCAGTTACGATATCAGTTATGATTTCGATATAGAGATCTCTATAGTTATGATATTTCGATACTTATGATTTTTCTACAGTTACGATGTCTCTGTCGATAGTTACTATTAGTTACGGTATTCCGATACTTATGATATTATCGATACTTGCGACATTTCAATACACCCTACGTATATTATCGATACTTATGATATTTCAAGAGTTGCGATATTTCTATAATTACGATGCTCCGATACTTACGCTATTCCGATACTTACGATATACTTTTCTATCCATTTCTGATGTTAATGCCAATTTTATATCGATATTTACATCCAATACACTCGTCAGTTACTTCCGATTTTTTTTTAAATCCCTTAGCTAATTTTAACTCCTGGATTCTGCTGATCTTGCACCAAAAACCGTCGAAAGATAGCCTACACATAAAAAAACTCGTGTTTTCAGCATGCAACTCGCAGGTAATTCCCGCCCGAAAAGTAATCACCTCGTTGCTATTAATAGTCGATTACAGCTTTATGGGGTGTGGGTATAAAATCGAGCTCCAAACGTAATTGCGGGCTGTAATTGGCAGCTCCCAAGACATATTGGCTCCAAGCTTGGAATGAGAAAGTTTGAAGCTGTGCAAAAACCTGTAGAGAAGCCCAAACGATCTTTGCAAAAAAGAAAAATCCGCTCATATTTCCACATTTTTGTTTCACCTTTATTTTCACGAATCACCATCAGCTATTCAAGCCTGATTAACACCCGAGGGCACACCGAATTATTGAAAATCAACCTGTGTATACCGGAATGTTTAATAAAACAGAGAGGCTTGCTGCGGGGAAATCGTGCCGTTGCCTCTACCCCCAGTGTTTTGGGTGCACAAACACGCAATTGATCCTTCACACGCGCTCGATTATTTACATTCGTCTAATCCGGTGTCGTTAATGAGCACCGACCAGAAATCCAAAGCGTTTCCCATTGGCCCCCTGGAAAAGGGCGTCATCAAACTGGTTGGAAACTCTTTGTTGACTCGAGGCTTCAAGATTACACTCGACTTGTGTCCGATTGCATTCCAGCAACACAATCACTTCATATTCCCCGTGTGTCAAAAGTTTGGGAAGCCTTCAATAGGTTTATCATGACATGTGATTTATGGATGATCTTCAAGAGTCACACGCGAGCCGATTATTACCATACAGAAAATTCCATGACGTGTTGGGCCTCGTCAAGAGCGATCGCTCATAATTACTGGCTACCCGAAATCAATCGCATTTTGAGTCGCTAGACCGGAATCTAGTTTCCATACCAGTTGGGAATAACAAAGCGTGCGTATGTGTGTGATCTGGAACGATAGGACCGGGCATCACGTGGCGGAGGGTTTTATATATAGGAGCGTGGTCATAATGGGCGTGTGGCAATGAGGGTAATGGAAAAATATGGTGGAAGTCGTGCGTTTACACGAGCTGTCACGGTGGGTTCAGACGGAGTCGTTTGTCATTGTCGTTTGGGTCGTTGTTGTCAGCCAATCAGAGCTGGCGATTTGAATCCACCAATCAGAGTCTGTCACATAAACTGACACAAAGATTAGCATAATCCGCTTTATGCTGCTTATAGTAGCCAACAAAAATTGCATTTTCGTCGCTTAGTATGAAAATGCAATTTTTTGGGGGGTCGCTTAATCGCATATTAAGCCTCTCACAATTTTTTCTAAAAATCCATGACGGGCTTCAAAATTCACATTTTATACCCATCATCCATAACCCAAAAAGGTGGCAAAATGCACAAAGAAATCTCGTTCCAACAACGCAGGCATTGTTACACCTAATAAATAAAATCGCAGCCTTTGCTATATCGAGAAAAAAAAAACCGCAATATTTACCCGCAAAAAAAATTTACCCGCGCGTTGCATTGCAGTGAAAATTAAGCTCCTGCAATGTATACATAAAAGAACACTTGCGAAAACGCACCGAGGTCTGATTATTTAGATTGGACCTATGAGAATACTCTGTTTTACCACCCAGACAGGTATAAAAAAACAGACGCAATATTCCAGCCTTTTTCCGCATATGAATGCACAATGCATGCCAAATGAGCACTTCTTGATTACACTTTTTCGTAATTCTAAAAGTCTGAAGTGTACTGAAGTAAAACCAGACGAAAACTTTCATTCGCCCGGTAACTGATGAATTCAGAGTAATTTTACCATATTGTAGGTCAAACAGGACATTTTGTATCCAAATATTGCTACCATTTTGTATCCACATAGATGTGCCATTTTGTCCAGTATCTTAATAGAACCATCCAAAATCTTCATCTGGACACAAAATGGACACATCTGTTTGGATACAAAATGACGCATCATTTGGATACGGGTCTCGGACTTTTCGCCCCCGCAGTCTCACCCCCGGACTTTTAGCCCCCGGCAAACAGATGTGTCAATTTTGTGTCCAGATGAAGATTTTGGATGGTTCTATCAAGATAGCAGATATTTTGTCTATCCAGTTGGCTGATGATTAAGACACTTTGAGCAGACGTCTAGCCAAATTAATATTAACAGCTCGCAACATCCTCATGCCGATACAGATCTCCGGACCCAAGTTTAGAACCGAGCCTGCAACAAGCTCCCGTCCCCAACGTTATCGTTTGCATTTAATGCCACGTTAGTGTCAATAACACACGGCATTAATCTCCCGTATAATTACAACGCCGGACTAATTAAGTCCGCGGTACCGATGCGCATTGCACATTTCAAGCAATGCTATAAATCAGATGGTATAGGAGAGAGAGGCCAGGTAATTAAATATATATACAACGGAAAGGCCTGAGTGACAGTGCAGCTCTCGGAGGTTCTCTTAATCAGAACCCTCCCCAAAGTTCTAGAGTCGCGGACTATTATAGAACATTATGCAGACCCGTACTCCTTGGCTGTAGAGAGAGAGAGAGTCTTCAACGATGTGCCAAATTACTATTCTAGTCGCGGGAGGCAAGGGGTTAGGGGAAGTTGCTCCAGAAAATCTCTCGCCATACTGTGCCAGGACCAACTCGCAGCACCCTCAGGATGATTACGGTGAAAAGGTTCAAGCTTGTAGGATGGTTAATTGCGCCAATTGGGATGGGGGGGAGTGACTTACGGGGGGTGGAAGTGAATGAAAATGGGTGGCCCAAGACAGGATGAGTTAGGTCGTCTCTAGGATCGGTTCATTAATGTTTTACATTCCAGTTTTTGGATGGAGTTCAAGTAGTTGTAACTATATACCAGTAATTCCAACCGTGCAAGCTGCGCGAACTGATGCGCGCACTCGGTTGCGCTCGTAAAATATTCACCTGCAGTATATTTTTGGAGGGTAAAAACAAGTGCACTGACATGTTTCATGCAATTTACTGTCACTGTAAGCACCGGACTTTGATCAAGCTCCGTAGCAACGTTAGGTTTCGCATACAAAACACCACCCACCTCATCTACACTTTCCCCCAACATGGCTCCCATTTTCACCCCACCTTCCAAAATTCTCTTCCGCTCTTCTCTAACAGCATCAAACTACTCGTCACGCCATTACCAAAATAATGCGCTTTATTCTCGCCTACGGCTTTCTCCGATACATTATGCATATCAGTTCTCTGGTCCAGAGGGAGACGCGCTTTTTTGGGGAGGAATTTGCTCCATCCCCTACCATGCACTTTCCTTCCAACACTGCAAAAAAAATAGGCGTGGGTTTTGATGGGGGACTATAAACAATTGAGTATGCTTCGGCAAGAAATAAACATATTTAGTTGAGATCGTAAACGGGACTAACGTGACAGTTATGGCGGGATGTTGCGTTATGAATAATTTGCATGCAGATAACGCCGACTATAAAAGCCTACCGGAAGCGCCGCTGCCATCATTGATTACATATCCTGAAAGCCTAACGATTACAAAACACGATAACTTCATTCTCCGCGTACAAAATTCATAGCCTCCAGCTTGAATCTTGTCGCCTTTAATAAGCAGCAACCCCCCTACTTTTATATCCTCCCCCTTCAGCTCCCCAGATAAAAAAATATGTGGTATAAAAAATATGCACAGGATGTAGAAGGGTAGGACTATCTAATAATTCATACTCGAATGGCGACAATTATCCAATTATATTGTCGGGCCCATCTGAGCATTAATGTTGACGACTGTCAGGGAATGGCTGCACAGTTATTACAGTAACTCATGTTCTGATTTGTAAGATAACTTAAAATTCATATTGCCACGAATTTTATTAAATAATTTGACAGAATGGTTCTTCAAGAATAATTGAGAAACATGATTGCAAGTCTTGTGGTCCGATGGGAAATTACTGCAGTGTCTGCGCGAATTCTACTGATGCTATATACCCACTGCGGACACATATTCTATTATTCTCTAGTCGTAGACGTGTCCCTGGCCGCTTCAAATGTGGGACAGAGTTAGAAGGCGGTTTGATTTGATTTGATTCTAATTTGATCAAAATTAAAATGAGCGTCGCTGGGCCCCTGTGGGATGTTCCTGCATCCCCCTCTCCACATATATGCAGAGTGTGCGCTGGAGTGTAAAATTTTTCGACCCAAAAAGTGAGTAGGGGAAAAAGTATTCAGTAGTTTGCGTGTATATGCTGAGGTAATGTCTAATTTGTACAGGTCTGAGTGCCTAAATGGGCTGAAAATGTGACGCGTACAGTCGTAATGCACTGTTCCAAAATGCGGCAGAGTGGTATGTACACAACATCGAATTTGCTTTTACACTGTTAGTACTGCGCAATGTGAGCTAACTTATAATGCATATATATTTCAACTCACGTGATGTTCAGTCAGAAGAATAATGGCAAAGGGGGGGGAGACCAATTTCAACTATAATTTCAAGTCAAAATGACAGCCAATTTCATGTCCAAGACGCAAGTAGAATCTCAAATTTTTTTTATATAGATCATAATGACAAGGTATAGATACGTTCAGATCGAATTTTTAGTGGAATTTGACGATCGTCGCTCATAATAACTTGCTGGTTATTCCACTTAGGTCGCCTAACGCGTAGGATTATACGTATATCCTGCTCATGTGAAGTGAGCATCACGCCTCAGTTAAGATGGATTTTTCTGCATTGTATCAGCATTATACAGGTCCTCTTTTTTTCGTTTTCAGGTAAGTCACCTTCTTCAGTGGAGCAGCACAAGTCTCGGGCAGCAATTTTCTAAGTGGTCAGCCTCCATGGACGACCACATCCGCCGCAGGTTGAAACGCGAATCCAATCGGAACCACCATTTCCTCTCGATTCTGCCTCTTAAGACATGGCTTCTTGAAGGGAAAAGGAACCAGCCTTGAGTTACTCCATTCCTTTGCGATAATGTTCGACACAAGCCGATAGAGAGGATAATAGCCCCCCCCCCCNCCCCCCCCCCAATTTCCTGAAGTGTCCATGAAGTCGATACAATGTACTGGCAATTAAACGTGTTTATGTGCACCATTGTAAAGGAAGTTATCAGCTTAATGTTGTGGTCGTTTTAATAGTAGGTATTATTTTCGTGTCCTTACTATAGCACAATGCCCGGTTTGTGGGGCACTATGAAAAATAAATCGGGGTCTTAAAAGTATAGTAACTGAAACGTCCTTGAGTGTGTGTATCGAGCAGTATATAGGTTTTTCTGAAAAGGATCCCGTGCGGCCCGTACTATCTCCGTGATGAAATTTGCATAGATTGATGTCTGGATCTATTTTGGGGGTTTTAGTAGGTTCGATTGCCGGTCGTAGACAGCATAAAACATTCAATAAGTGAGTTAACGTAGAGTACTTTAGCTGCACTATACGTGCAGTAAAAGTCACGACATACTATTTCTAGGTTTCTACGTCAGTCACATGGACTTCGCCTAATCATTTATTACAAGACTTCCCCCCCCCTCGAACCTTAGACTTTTCTGAAAAATTGATAAGTCGATCGGTCCTAGTGTAATCTGACAATAGTATTTTTTCTTATTTTTCCCCCCCTTTTCCTTCGGTGGAGGCCAGATATCTTAGCCTTAGCCTGATGGAAACTTCCAACGCCGGTACATTTCCTCGGGTGGATTCCATCGACCATTTTTCTTCCTTCACCTTGTCACTTGTACAAATGGCCCGCAAGCTCCCTTCCACAAACCAAAACTTTGCTGCCAAGACAATTGGGTTATAAATTGCGAGGAATATCCCCTCGGCACCCCTGGTTTTATGGAATTTCAATACCTCTATTTACACCCATCCTATAGAAAAAATAGGAAGAGAAAACGTCGCTACCTGGACCGGCTCCCATTATGTGTCGGTATAACCCACAGTTCACAGCAGGATTTAGATCCTTCACCCAGCTGGAAGTATCGGGTCGTAAGTCACTACATCACTGTCGCCATCTCTTAATTATGAGTAAAATCGCTGCAAACTACTCCTGCCATCTATGAAAGTCCCATACAATACTCCAGAAGCACCCAAAACTAGGGAGGGGGAAAAAGTACTGAATAATTCAACGTGCATTGCACACATACATGTCCCCCCATATTTAATTTCGCGTGCAAATATAATATTAATGAAGACCTAGTCACGAGATGATACGGGATGCGAGACTCGGGCATTTGATATTTGAAAGGGCTAATTACCGGTAAATGAGAAGGGCATGCATGAATAAATAGATGGGTTCTGGGGGGTGGAGGGGTCATATCTAAACAAGCCTGAGGGTTGAAATTAGATTTGTAGCCCATCCCTGGAGATGTGTGGACAAGCCATGTCGGGTAGTACTATAGTGTCGCGACACATATTTTCTCTAAATAATACAAGCAATAAATCCTGGATTAATGCTGTAATACTAACAATAAAAAAGGAAGTATGTACCTAAAGAGTCTATTGACCTCTGGAGTGTAATAATAACGTTTAATTCCGCGTGGTATTTCCTCGAAATCGGCTACTTTGGTACTTAATGAAACATCCGGATCGTTCAACTTCAAGGACGCAAAAAAAAGTGCGTAACAAAAACTTGCACCCAGTTCACGTTTCTTCTTCTTTTTTTTTTCATCATTCCTTCCCACGAATAAGCGAAAGGTAGAAAATATACCCCGTGGCATTTCAGACTCCCACTGTCATTAGCTACACTTATAGGTCCATATCACGCCCCTGTAACCTCCTTATATATTTTTTTCTTCTTCTTAAGACTGAACCGCTATATATCCTGCAGGGAAAGTTTTCCAAGGGGTCTTCCCTTTGCTACTTGGGAAACCGCCATCATTTGTCTGGTAAAACTGGTTGCTCCCAGACAAGCGGTATACTTCTGATACACGTCTAGACACACGACGCATGTTAATCAGAATCAAGAAAATATTCAGGCCCCTAATCCAGGATATAGATTTCGCCAAACTAATAATGTCAATCTAATAAAATTGTCCGTTGTTCGCCTTAGTAAATTTAACTATTGCTGAATTAACTTGCGCTAAAACCTTGATTATGAATTCAGGTGGTATCATTGGTCTCTGACACGAGGATGGGGTAAGAAATAGTTATGTGCAGAGAGAGGGGGTGTGCGAGAGAGAGAAAATTGCGGTAATAAATCCTGGGCAGAGCTCTTAATTTTGGCAAAAGGCTAAAAGACAGCGTAAATCAACCAGTCTTTACTCCGCCGTCTCTCGCAAAAATAATTACACGAGTCGCAAACTGACTCTCGCTAACATTACCCTCTTATCTCGTAGCTTCTCCCTCGAAATTGACTCATAGCCAGAAACCGCCACTTCTTTAAAGGAACATTGCTGGGTTGTAAGACATTTCAAGCAAGTTGTTTAAAGATCTGACACACAAAAGGATTATAATATAATATTTGCAGGAGTTTGCTCTTAGAGTAATTACATTTTTTACATGTAGCAGTAGGAGAGAAACAGTGGCCTTAAATTGGACCCTGGACAAAAATCAGTATCAGGAACTAAAATCAATTTTGATCAACTCTAATCGTTCTGCACCTTCATTTTGATCCTGGGGTACACGTGCCATATAATTTTTTGAACTTCAAGAAATCGGAGAATCAAAATTAATAATGCATCCTCTAATGTTGTTAGGGTGCCATGACTACCGGCATATTAATGGAAAATTAGGAAAAATCCTTATTATTCACAGGCGGTAATGAGCAAGGGAGGGTTGGGGGAATTAAAGCGAGAGGAAGGGGAAAAAGCCGTTTAAAAAGTTCCAAGTTTTTGATCTGACAGCTAATTTAGTCTCCAAGATGGTGGTGGTGGTGGGAGGAGGAGGAGGAGGGGAAGAAGTAATCAAAGTGTGGAAAGGTGCTTGCATCGGGAGTTATCGAGTTCTTTGAGAAAGAAAAACGAGACTAATTTCTAGACTCGTGATTAAAGGACGGTACTAAACATAGCAATACAACATATCTAGCTAATATCAGCTCGGATTAGAAACTTTTTACGACCTAATAATGAACGCTAAGTTACGACCTGGTTTTCATCACTTTTGAGGCTAATCTACAGGTAGAGTTAAGCAGCAACAATTTCATCCAGAAAGTATTTTGAATATTTTCACATTTGGCCCAATTTTAAAATTTGGCCAAAGTTGACACTTCACACCCACACAAAAAAATTCCTCCAGCATTTCCTCCACACATTTGAAAACAATTTCCAGATATGCTGCTGACATGCCCCAGGTGCACCCTCTTTTTTTTCTTGAATAGAAAAACCAGCATCTTTTCCTTGCCATCTTTTGGATTGAAGAAGGTGGATCCCCAAGCGGCTTCTGCTTTTTCTCCCTGCAGGCACACACAATATTCTGTCCCAAAATCAATATGATGGATGCAAGAGGAAGAAGAGGGTGGGCTATACCACTTTATGGCGCCAAGTCCCTCAGGTCACCTTGAAGCGATGATTGAAAACCTCTCCTCCCCCCAAAAAATTTTTTTGGGGGGAAGAAAAGAAGGCTGTCTGTCTCTCTTCTGCTTCATTCTGGTCCCTTCCTGGGGATAGGCCACATTTTATGGAAGGCAGCGGGGAAGATCAGAAGATTCCCAAGTTCCTATTACTGCCTAGGCACCTACCTCTCGGGGATTTTTTTTTTTCGTGTCTTCAGAAGAAGTACGATCGAATCCCACCGAGTCTTGCTTTTTTATGGCGAATCCTGACTCAAGATTGGCCAATTGTGAAAAAAAAATTGAAGGTAGTGGGTTGAAAGGTGACAAGAAAAATGCGGACTCTTTGACCCCCCAGTGGCGATAGATTTTTTGGCGGGTTGGGCTACCGAGTGGGTGGGAGTTTTTCTCTTTTTTTCGCAAAAGGGCTTTTTTGGCTCAGAAATTGCGCTGGCATAATAGGGGGAGTGTGGCGGAAATCAAATTCCGGGATCGCAATTTTTGCATGCATGCAATGGCTTAATTCTGGAGTAACGAGGTGAATAAAACATGGCGTGGTTACTCCGATGGGGGCTAAAAAAAGAATTGACGTCACACTTTCATTAACACATTATTATTCATTATTATGTGTAAGAGCACATCATGTACTCGTATGTACAAGAAATAACAACAATAACCTGTGATTATTACCATGATATTACCATTAAGTAACAGGATAAGATTGTTAAAAACATTTTCTCGACAAATAATATGTAAGTGAAGTATTTTTTAAACCATGAAAAAAGGTGAAGTGTGAGCTTGAGTTAATATCCAAATAATCCAAATAATCCAAAAATAATTTAACACCGGCAATGAATAAATTTCAAATAATTTATTACGAAATTCATAATATCTGAATCTCTCAAATAATTTGCAAATAATAATTTTGCAACCTTTTTTTGATGTTTTGGCCATGCAACAGCATATATTGGTCATTAAGCAATCAGGAAATTTTATAATCTGATCACGTCAGACGTAAATCATTCCTCAATTTTGTAAGGAATAATTATTCTAAATATTTCCCCATTTAAATATCAGTCACACGTTTCCTCTAGCATTTAACGACTTTATGTATATAAAAACCATAATCTCCAAAACCTTTAAGGTTAATTATACAGCCAGTAAGTATACGCATCCCTCAGACAATGAGCCTTCGTGTTAAAACCAGGCCCTTATCAGTGTGGCCATTTAAGAATCCACGCAATTTCGCAATTACGCAATTCAATTACACATCCCCCCAAGATAAAACGAGGAGGCCTGTAAAGATGGCTCTCCAGATGAATCAACAATGACTTTAAGGAATTCAAAAGGCAAGGATTACGCATTCCCTTTGCCTTATGAATAATTCAAATTCTCGCCGGAGTAAACAGGAGTCGTCTTATTTGTCACGGAATTGCCATTACAAAGGAAAATTAGTTACGCTTAAACAGCATTAGCAACATGCACGCAATTTTGGCTCAAAAACGTGTAACCTGCAGGCCTTCGGACTGATTACCTCAAGTTTTCTTCTTCTTTTTCTTTCTTCGTAAGAGGAACGAAACCTGCTGCAAAACGAGCAGGTGCAGACATCATTATCTGGGCCACGTTTCTACACGCAATGCCAAGAAGAGGAACTAGCGAGTGCAACAAACATGATCCTATTAAGAACGCAAGCCGGGTAATTACATACAATTTAATTTTTTCCCCCCCTTTAAAAATTTTTATGGTCGCGTCTTTTAGTGTAAGGAAGCCACCCTTCAAATATTTCCAGCTGTGTTTGGTATTTCAAACTTCCCCAGATATTGAATGGCCTTAGCCTTGATCCGTATACCCTACAACTCGAGCTCTATCCACAAAAGAATGGGGGCTCGAAAGAAGAAAAAAAAAAACTTTTCTATAGCAAAAAGGGAGGGCTCGAGCTCTCTCTCAATTGGCCAAAAAGACTGACACGATGATTACAAGATTGGGAAGATCTCTGTTGGGACCTGAGGGGAAATGTAATATACGACGAGCATTGTGTAGCTCCATACAAAAAGAAAATAAAAAAAGCTTGTGAAAAGATCCGGATCACCTGTCAGGTATAAGATGCACGCGACATGGACAGCTGTACTCGCATCTGCTACCTACTAACAGTACGTGCACACATGTTGGGTCTTGAAGCAGTATTTTGTGAAACTATCAACAATTACACATACCGTTTTTTGAAATATTTAGAAATATCCAGACATACTGAGGAATATCGATAATGTCGAGAAACACCCACTACAATCGATAATATCGACTCTTTCTGGAATATCGATAATATCGAAAACATTCAAGAATATCGATAATATCGAGAAACACCCATAAATATCGATAACATTAAAACCACTCAGGAATATCGATAATGTCGAGAGATATCCAAAATTATTGATAATATCGAGACATGCAGCAACATCGATAATATCGAGAAACACCCATAAATATCGATAACATTTAAAACACTGAGGAATATCGATAATATAAAGATATATCGATATATCGACCGATTATGCGCCAAATTCTCAAAATTTCCGGATTATTTTCGCCATACTGCATGATATTAAGCACATATCCCCATGTGATATGGAAATCCGGGCCCCTTTACTGTGGAGCAACCCTGCCTGAAATTATTGATAAGTATGCACATGCACAACAAAGGGCTTTTCCATCCGATGCAGCCAGTTCTCTCTCTCTCTCTCTCTCTCTCTCTCTCTCTCTTCCCTCCTAGTCCGTACCTTGCTTCCCTCCCACACCAAATAGGCAATTAAAGCTCAAAGCGGTTTCCAACTAGGGCCTTTTGTTGGAGTGCACTAATTCGGCGCCACCCAGTTGGGAGGATAGAAAAGCCAGGGCTCCAGCACAGGGCCTTAAGAGGAGGACAACTATATATGCTCCGGACATGACCCTTTCTGGATGCTGACACTTCCGGAGACCCTCGGGACAAAACTGGCTAAATCCGCCATTAATATGCCAAAATATTTAGCCAAAAAATTGTGACGAATTTTATCAACAGAAAGCAGAAAAATAATGCAGAGGAGTCAAATTTACGCAGATTACTCATAATGGAGCACGCATGTATCATTATGCTCATTAATGTTTCAGAAATCGTGGCAGTCACACGCAAAGTGTTTCTCTTTAAGTAAAACTGGAAAAAAGCCGGACATTCACCTTATACTGTATGACACTTAACCCACAACATTACTTTTTCAACATTGTCATGCACCAGCCGCCATGTTTTTGCTCCCAGCACACAGTGCATGTAATCCTAATTTAAAATGCCGCATCATACAGTCAACGTCCATCCCCCCGAAAAAAAAACGGGACACAAAAAGTGTCTCCCTAAAGGGCCCAAAAAATGTCCGGATCAAAATCGTAGGCCTCAACTTTTCGGACGCCCCAACAAAAGTTCAGCCCATTTTATTTAAACAAAAACCGGAGATTGAACTACGCGGCTAAAGGATCAGTCTAACAGCAACATTACCAATGATGAAAGTTACTCTATTACTACGATATGATCATCAAACTTTTTTTTTCTGAATCCAAAATGTTTACAAACTTCTTTTTTTTAAACCTGAAGTCCAGCAAGAAGAGTCCCCACGTAATCCTAATCTTGGTGGCTATAAAGACGTTATCCGTCCCACCTTTTTTTTTCCTCCTCGCACTGGACCCCGTGTCAAAAGCCTATCGAAAGCCAAAGTTTGCTCGTTCTCCAAAAATGGCCTGGTCCTCTTTTTTTTTTTTCGAGGACGGTTTTGGACGAAAGTACTCGGTTGGTACGTTAGTCGGACGCGCTCGTTTCCAGGAGTTAAATGGGGTCCTCAAAGTAAGGCAGCGAATGGAGGCAAACGGTGCCTGCAAACGCTAACCAGAGATGGACGAGGGCTTCTACTTTTTTTTCCCCCCCTACCTCTAGTGGGCTCAAAAGCACATCGGTCCCAAAAGAGAGGACTTTCTCAGGGTGCAATCCACTTTTTTTTTTTCCTGCTGGCTACCCTGTCACTCAGGGAGGCCGATTGGTAACCCTTGTCACGTGTGGGCGTGATCCAGCCACATTTCACATAGGACAGCTTCTCGGACTGTAAGGAATCGCCAATTTGTCAGGTACAAAATGTTGGATTACAGCCAGGTTCGAAATTATGGATCTCGCACCTTTGATGCTCAGGAGTAATCGAATGGTCTGGATATGAAATTGACATTATGAGTAATTACACCTGCTCATTTAAAAAATTCCCCCTATAATAATAGCCTTATTTTGTTGCCTCTGGAACGCTTCGGAAGGAGAACGGTCCCTGATGAGTGCTGCCACCTTCTGATCGCGGCAGAAAGATGGAAGGGCCCCTGGTGAGTGCTGCCACCTTCTGATCACGGCACTAAATCATCAGGCCTTGCCAAATTTTGGCTATACGGGTGCGCTAGTAAGCTAACATAACAACATAATTGTACAATAAAGTACGCTAATGATATTCACAATTTGACCCAAAAAAATCCGGCTTGTTTACTATTGTGTTTGGCGGCACCTGTGTCTGTGAGGCGTTCAAAAAAATTGCATTATAATAATTAAACACATGTACGGTGTATTCATGTGATGAATTATGCTGTTTGTATGACCTAGCCTCCAGCAAATTCACAGCAGGTAGCTAAAACTCACCATGCAAAAATATATTTCTTACACTAAAAACCCTTGCGGCAATACACATGTCCCACACACACGCCATTGTATAGCCTACACATCAATAACAAAAATTAAGCCAGAAAAAACAGCAAGCTGCTAAAAATATAATTACAAAACCTCCCATCATGAAGGAGACACCGCATAATATTCCAACCCTCTCATTACACATTCAGTGCAAATAATACACTAATGAAAAGGGGGGGGGGGGATTCTAATTGGAACTTTCATGCGTAAGATTGTCGGCATGAATATTTTACACAAAAGAACCAAAAAAAAAAAATCTTGCATTCAAGCTGAAGAAAGGGTCTCCTGAGCACGAGCTGCCTTTCTTTTGTTAAGAACAAAAAAGTACATAACACTTCAAAAAAAAAAAAAAAAAAAACAGGACCGCATCACCTCTCTTGTTAGCAACTTATATGCTGAATGGCCAGAAAAATAAAATCGAATAACACTTTTTTTTCTGAACTAAAAAAAAAAGTGCAACGTTTTCACTTTATTGCAGTCTACACAAGCAAAATAAACTGACTGTTCTGCACGCATGTGGATTGTGGAATCCTATAAATGTCTTCTGGGGGGAGGAATTCCCTTTAGTAATTTATGAACATATTCGCGCAGCAGATTTTCCAAGGGTATTTTTTTTTTTGCGAGGATAATACTTTCCTTTCAAATCCAGAAAATTGTGTGAGCGTTGCCGTCAGCCAAAATATTTATTTGAGCTGTCGTTTTTCAAAGTGGAACCATTTTTGCATTTCAGATTGCGTGTAATCCGTTCTCTTTCTTTAATGCGCTTCAAACAGTAGACATCTTAATCCCGCATTTAATGGAACGGGTAATCCCCGGGTTTTTTTTCCAGAAAATAATATGTCGTTGCACATTTTGAAATATCAAAGTGTCTGATACCTGATAATGGGACTTAATTTGCGCAGCAAGCGAGTGAAAGGCAAAGAAAAGGCTGTGAGAAGTTTTCAGCAAAAGTTTGAAGGATCTGCGCCCGGAAATTGCAGACGGAAAAAAATCCGGGTAGTGAAGTACGATCCACTTCAAACTTACCGAAAAACCAGCCGCAAAATAAAAAAATAAAGTGAAAAAGGCAAGTTCGGTTTGCAAAAAAAAAGGAAACTTGAGGTTAACTTTTTGGTTGCGCCTTTCATCATAAAAAGGAAGTCTAAAAAAGTATGCTTGAAAGCTGGAATGTGTAGTATTGGTTCGCAAATAAAATGTCGGCAAGTATCCTCTTTTTTCGGGAGCAAACTGGAATAGGAAGATTGCCAAGACGGCCGACTATCGTTGCTATAAATCGTATACATTCGAATCAGTTTACGGTCGGTTCTTTTGTCCGATTTCAAGTTCCGCAAGATTATTCGCTATTCTACATATACCAAGGAGTTGCTCGAATTTTAAATGAAGTCTAGTTGCATAATAGATTCATTTCCCTGTACTGTAAAACTGTAGTGAACGTACTCACTCCAATATTGATAACAGTTACACACTCCATTCAGCATATCCCGAATAATGTCAACCATTTTATTTTTGTATGAACTCCACTTGTTACGAACTGCACACAACGCACCGGTACAATAAATCCCACAGCCATGCAATATATATCAGCAAACGCAAACAAGCCCGAAGGATAAACTGCAAACTAAACCTGCCAAAAAAAAGCTAGCCCTGCAGGTATGCAACCCATTGTGCTCTTATTGAATTCAATTTTTTTTGTACTAACTGCATGGTTGCACTCTTCACATGTTAGGCAGGTGAAAGGACTCAAGGTAAGCAGCTTTTTTATATATGACATCCCCTAGAGATGAGCAGCTTCAACCAGAAAATAACGGTTAGAATTTTTTCAAACAAAATATTTTGAGAACCATAACAAATGGGCGGCTATTAAACAATTCAAATCCGTGCGTTTTGGGCTATCATCCGGCTCATTTGCATTTTGTTTACCGACCGGTACTAAATGTTCAAAACGCGACCGGTTGCCATTGAATCCCGTAATATAATAATCATTAAATCCGATCCCAGCTCGCCTCAAAAGCCTCGTTCTAATCAGGCCCGATTACACTAAAAATCCCTCCACCCTACCCTCTCTCCGGCAATTAAAAGGTGTAAAAGTTGATTTTCGCCCAATTGTGTCGGGGGGGTAAAACCAAATTCTGACCATATTATATCACTGTTGGAAATATACACACACATATGCAATGGACCCTGTGTAAGAATCGATTACATGCGCGGTCTGGAAAAGGTTACTGCACACTTTTTTCTCCTATATTTACTTCCCAGGGGTCGAGCCAGGTAAACACATTCCTCTGGTCCTGGAAAAAAAAATCCCTCTTCGATAACTAGTTCCAGCCTGGGTCGGACTTTCGATTTCACACTCAATTATTTATGTTCATCCTGCAAATTACCAGGAGCCTTTGTGATTGAAGTTTTCCAGTTCAATAAACTCCTTTACTGGCTTATATTAACCCACACATGCCTAGCGTCCTCTACAATTGTATAAATAATATTAAAATCGCATGTACTGTATATTGTGTTAGTCCTTCATTAAAATAAACAAACAAATTATTCAGGCATATCCCAATCAAATTTTTTTCGTAGAGCTGAAATGACCTCAATCAAAAAATAACAATTTATTCATTTATTTATTTGCATTATTATGCGAATAATTTGAGTTTATATTTACTTAATAACTCATTCGTTTATTCGCTCATTAATTCATTTTACTTTCCTTACATACTTGAAATTATTTATTTTAATTGATTAATTCATTTCAATTTGCATATTGTTTATTGATTTATTCATTTGAATTCATTAATTCATTTTAATTCGTTTGATTATTTACTTGATTGTTTGTTTATTTATTTGAATTCATTAATTCATTTTAATTCGTTTGATTACTTACTTGATTGTTTATTTATTTAAATTCATTAATTGTGTTTGTATGTTTGTATGTTTATTTTTTCGTTAGTTTGAATTTATTTATTTACTTTAATTAATTAATTTTAATTAATTGATTTATTTATTTATTTATTTATTTATTTATTTTAATTTATTTAGCTTATACGAAAAAATTTCTAGTCAAAATTCACTTTGTTCTCTCCTGTACTGTATTATACAAAACGCTTTACCTGGCCCTAAAGTCAAAGCGCTTTTTTCGGCAAGGTAAAAAAAACGGTTCCTAATTTAGCATCGAGACCTAACTGAACACAAAAGCCCGCATCCTGTAGTCTAAAGTTATCGAAGGGCTAGAAGGTTAGGGCCACAAGCCATCAATCGATCCGAAGGATGAAGCCAAGGAAGTATCACGTCCTGATCAACTTCTTTCCCCCCATCAAGGAAAGGTTTCTAAGGAAAGGAAGGAAGGGAAAAAAAAGTAAAAGGCAAGTGCACGTCTCAGGAAAGGAGATTCCTAGATGAAGGCGTCAGGTGGAAGGTTCTCTTTCCCTGCCGCCATTATCCTGCTGGGACCCCCACCAAAAACCTTCGCTTCTTACCAGCTGTGACTCTCATTAAGGGTTTGGAAGGGGGGGGGGGTGGATATAGTCCTTTCTAAAGTACGTGCGGATTCAACCCAATTTTTGGAACAATTCATGCCAAACTTTCCTGCTATCACGTCGGGGGTGTCAACGTTGGACCGATATTGGATAAAGTATAAACCACTCAAATTTGACCAAAAAAAACTGGCTCAAACTTATGAGTCTGTGTAACATAACCCGTTGTCGCATTATCACATTTACAGCCTGATTTTTAAAATGGACTGATTCAATGGTCCTGCAAACGGCATCAGTTTCAAACCTATGATATAAACTTCCTTCTCAGAAAGTACCAAAAAAAAAAGCCTATTCAAATGCTGTGAAAGTAATACGAGTAAAAAGTGAGGGTGCATGGCATTTTGCAAATGATGGCGGCCACTTATTGCGGAGAGTCTAGTTACAGCCTCGTAATGCGAACCTTTTCCGACAGGAAATGTGGCGTGTAATGCACTAGTTTAGAGTCTGGATCTAGATGGAGGTTTTAAAAAAAAAGAAATGATGTAAAACCGCAATGAGGGTAAGTCAAGTGTGTCAACCCGAATCTCGATGCTAGGATTTTAGGTTTTAGAAAAAAATGGGGTTGTGCATTTTTTATTGCAAACACTCACGATTTGTGATTAAGGTTTTTTTTTTTTGGTTTGTAAGGGACGGAAATTTGGGAGGTCGACCATTTGGGAAGCGAGAGGTGCGTCCGAATAGGCATGACCAAGGGACCACACACGCACTAAATTCGATTTAAAAAAATGTTTACACAAACTTTTGATGTAAAAGGCTCCAGGATATGTGAAAAGTGTGCAATATTCTCGAATAAAAATTCATTATAGTTTCCTCACATTTCGGACACAGCTATTGGCCCCAGCGGACAAGCTGTGTCCGAACGTACATGCCTGGCGAGGTTGGCACTAAATCCGCGAATGTTCCATCCGACATCCGGCGGTGAGAAGCGAATCAGTTAGGACGCCACCCCACTGCATGGGATCCAATTCATCAACCCCGCGCCAGACTCTGCTCCAACGACCATCTTGTTGTTGTCACCCATTTGGAACAGTCTGTCCGTCGTGAGCGCGCCATCTATGTGAGAGATATGATACTACGTGGTGGAAACTGTGACTTATGCCTGGCCGTAATTCCATGCAGAAACCGGTTTAATCCCATATGCCTAATTCCGTTCTGGCTTTATCTGAGGACTTGGATGAAAAACCTCCATGGATATAACACTGCAGCTCCCTTTCTAGCTAGGTTAGGCCAAAACCCACCCCTTGGAAAACTCCTTTTCCTCGCACTTTGCCTCGGCAGAAAATGAAATTATAAGAGCGCCTCTGAGGCAGGTGAAAACTCCGGTGCTATTAGAATGGCGCAATCCGGCTGGCTCCTGCAATAAGGGCCCCCGGACACTTTATTAGCGCCATTTGTTGTGGTCTGCCTTAAGTTCTTGCCCCTTCCTGGCACAATGCATTATGTATTGTATATTGAATAAATCTTGCCCGAATTAATGTGGGGCCTTGCAACAACGACCCTGCCTTATTTTGCATATGCTGAGGGGGTCCCCCCCTTATATTCCACAAAGCGCGGTCTGGCGTTAAGCAAATTATTGCTCCAGTCTCATCAAAAGCATTGCTCTTCAAAGGCATGGAAAAAAAAACTCCTAATCTTAGGTCCATTGTAGCCCGGATAAATCCAATAACCCCGGTACAATCACTGAAGATCAAAGCCTTGTCGATAACGATCCCCCACTCTTCAGAGCCAAAGAGAAAGGACCTCTTGTACGGACTAGCGATGGGAAAACCTGCTAAATTGCATTACTATAGCTTACAGATGTACCTACTCACTAGCAGTTAGCAGATATCGCCAAAAAGTAGCAGTTAAAATGTCACATTCGCTGCTAATTTTAGCTGCTACCCTACATCTATTTATAGCATAATATAAACTGCTAGTTTTAGCTGGTGTAATTAGCTGCTAATTTTAATCATTGTGGCTACAAAAACAGCTACTTACAGCATTAGCTGCTAATTATAGCTGCTGTGCAGCATTAAGAGCAATTTGTAGACTAACTGCTCATTTTAGCCGATGTCATTACCCGCCAAATAAGAAAGCTGCAAATAGCGGTTAATGAAATATAGCTG
>JYFJ02003694.1:0-38676 GCA_000934665.2 Catajapyx aquilonaris
CGCCTCCTCGGAGATGCGCGGATAGTCAACAGCGGATTTGTTGTTGCCAGGTTATGGCGTATCGCGTTGTTGTAAGTAAACAACAACGCGATACGCCATAACCTGGCAACAACTGCGCGCCATCTATCAACAAAACAGTCCGCTCGCCTAGCGCCTCCCGCACGAAGCGTCTGAGCGCACCCGTTCCTTGTCTATGAACCCCCTCTAGATGGCGTTTCCGGACACGGGTTCCTATGTCAAAAATACTTGTCTTGGTCCCCTCTATTACCCCTGAAAGTCTTTGCAGAGTTACAATAAACACCCTGTATAATTATATACACATACATAATTATAGCCCTACACACTTCTTTACTGCGCATATGTAGCGTATTAATGAACTCGTCCTAAAAATATACCAGTACATGTTTATGCGACACTCTCGGCTCCATTCATAATACAGCTCCAGCGCCAACACTTTGTTCTTAATTAATAAAAGCCTTTTGCGCATTTCGAGGCGTAAGCCCTAACAATAGGAATTCATACACCGGTGCCGGTGACATTCCTGTGGCATAGTTCTTTTTATAGGTGCAGCACAGTGTATTTCTCTGATTCTCTCTGTGAGAGAGAAATATATATAACTGCCAGCAGGTATAGTCGCAATTGTAGTAAACCTGCAATGCCTGAAGCCATCATATTAAATTGCTAACTTCGGTCAGTGCTGCTCGTTTTCTGCCTATAGGAAATTCCCCTATGACACATAATAACATGCGCATATATATTGCCAATTTCGAATACCATTCTAAGAATAACTGCGCTAAGATTATAATAGTAATATAACTCTGAAACTGGGGAGTACTGCATACTGCGGACTAATAATCATAATGAGGGTGACCTAATTCACAATATTTGACGCGTGCATTGACAAATATAATGGCAAATTTTGATGGCTGTTTATAAAGCAGGCGATTTTTTTTTATAACACGCCACTGTAAGCGTAAATGGGAGCGTTACTATTAATAGACTAATCGATGATGTCACTCAAATCGACGCTCCGACATTAACGAAGTGCCTAACAACTCTCATCACTGATAAAGCTGCAGTTTATATTTAACTTAAGAAATGCGTCACTATATTACAAGAAACTCGACACTTTGAATGTTTCCCATCCAATCTCTTGTCAGCTTCATTCAGCCCCGTTATTACAGTTTCGCTTCTCAATAGTGGAAGCAACTAAGGCTGTGACGCAGGACAACGACGTTACGCAACACTGCGCGTCTGCATGACCCGCCTCTGATTAGCGAAGCTTCAGATTCTCTTGTTACCTTAAGTGTTAAATTCCGCCAGAGTTGGTTTAAAGCTGAGCAACTCAGCAAATATTGTTTGCAAGGGGCTTCATGATATACGGGAGGCAAAGGTTTGTACTAGAATAATGTTCAAGTACAAACGGAATCACATTACCGGCATGAAGGTAAATAATGAGGGCCATTCAAAAGGGCTGGTGTACCATCTCATTAATATTAAGCCAAGCCTCATAAGACCGAATGACCGATTGCTTAAAGTAGGGTACATTATAATAATTATGAGGTGAACTAAAATTATGTGCCTTTCGTCATGACTGCAAATGTTTAACGATTATAAAAGTGTTCTCGAGGGAGCCAGTCTTCATCAGCTTGAACAATGCACACAATCTGAAGTTGAAATTGAGTTAAGATTAAAAATTTTCTCCAAGCGAGTAACTTTGTTAGTTTCACACTGTGGAAGTAATTTTCGGCCGTAAACATGCAAAAATGTATGAAGGTTCGTGCAATGACTTTTGTTACGAATTCTGAATTATTACAGTATCTTGTAAATCAGGCGATAAAAATATACGTGCCCCAGTTAGAAGCGTGATATAATTTGCCTTTCGTAATATTACACAAAGATTGATGCAATATTTAATCAATGCTAATTTTCTCAGTCAAAAGGCTATTGAAACCTAATTACACCTCTTCATATAGTGGTTCTCTGATGTCCAGGAATTCCCCCGAAAAATTTGTCTGAATCATTACGCAACACCATATACAGTTCATTCACAAATGCAAGTTAAACTTAATCGTCAAATTGCGACGTCCGGTACTCGTAACAAGAGCAAATTAATTACTCTCGTCAAATATTGATTTTTTTTTTGCAAGTGCTCATGAAGCCGTTAAAAGCTTCGCTTAATTTCGCGGCTACGTAATGCAGATGTCTTACCTAAAAGCATGAGTATGGAGGCGCGAAAGGGAAGGGGGAATGAGGGAGGGAGATGGGGGAAAGGAGAAGAATAGCTGAATGTGAAGGTACAAATTCCCCAAGCAGTAGTTAATTGGACGGCTGTCATTATACTTCGGGGAATGTTATAGGTTCATGTGGTAGAGTAATTTCTACCTTGCTTAAAGGGCAACCAATATAACATTACTGACAATTTAAACGTGAGCTGCAGTTACTACTAAATTTGTCATCAGAGACTAGGAAATATAATATTATGTAACTTCTTACTAGTGTTATTACCAATATTCTAATCACTTATAGTTACTAAAAGGTCAGCATTATTACAAGTTGCGACCGAGATATAAGCAGTATAATATTACACGAGTAATATGTACTGCGCAACTGATTCAGTAGCATAATTAAACCTGGTTCTCACAATTGCGTTTGCACCCCCTTCATCCCAGATGGCTTTTATTTATTTCCTGGAAAAAGTGACTTCCCAGTCGTTTGTTTAACTCCCGTTGCTGATAAATGAGGTAGAAACCACCGTCCGTCCTTTGAGACACATAAAACAGGTTTACCACGCCTACAAACACAAGACGCAGCTGCAACATCACATATTTTTTTTTGGCCTTCATTCGAGAGAACGTAGTACCTTTAGGAGTTTAGGTGATGCCATCGTCGTCGTCGTCACCGTTATCAGAGTCTATTATTTGCCCCATAATAATTCAGTATAGACATTATAAGCGGTAGTCAAAAAGCTACAATAAAGGGTGACATTAGTTTTGTTAAAGACACCTTGCAGCTCTTGAAGCACAAAGGCCGCACTTCAAATAAAGCGAAGTAGACCTTTCGAACGCCCAAGATGGTTACGTAACAGACTTTCTAAGAACACCTTGATACTTACTTGGCTTCCCAGATCACGCTTTCCTATACCACACAGAATTACTTGGAACGATGATGTTTCTACTTAACGTAAATGGATATTTAAACCCTTCGCTACCAGCTACGCCAAAAACGTCTATATAGATTTTAGCTTACGACTACTCTGAACTCTGAAGATAAAGATAAAATATTTTACAAATAATAACAGCCATATTTACCCATTTGTGGAAAACACTATAAATGGGTTGCGAAAAATTTTACTCCTCTATAAGTCCCTAAATTAATTCCCCAAAAAACCACCTTAAAAACTCGAAATTTGAGTACTACCGGCCAACTGTTAGGCTGATTTAATTAGTAATACGTTGAAATATACGGAACAACAATCTTGAGAACCGTGCCAGACTAATTTGCTGAAATCGTCGTACTTTGCGAGAAATAAATACTTATTTCCGGCTTGCTGGCACTTCGGAAAACTCACATTCAATTTGAGAGCTTTCCGAAGTGTCAAGAAGCCGCAAATAAGTATTAATTAATTTCTCCCAAAGTACAACGATTTCAGAAAATTCGTCTGGCACGGTTCTCACGGTTGCGTCTCATAGTAATCTAACGGAAGCCAGCGCTTGTAAGCTTCTTATATGAAGCCACAGAAGTGGCATGTTTTTCGTCCTTGTATGCAGTATTAAGTTAGTAATTCCCTTTAAACTCTTTTCCGTAATAAAACAACAATGGGCGACCAAAACAGTCACATTCAATTGAGTTTACTGGGAACTCGCGGAATTATTCAAGAAAACATTTCTTTGAATTCTTTCTATTGAACCTACACTGTCGTAAGAATAATGGAAACATATGATGAAACGTTTTAAAATAACAGATATTAATATTATAAACCGTTTCTGCATTTAATTCCAGAATATTTAATCATGTGCATGCTGACACTAGCATATCAACCATCATGAGAAGGACCTCTAAGGGCAGCACATACTCTAATTACGTAATGTTATTACTATCATTATGATAGCACTTGTGACCTTTTTCTCCCCTAAACTCTATAGTCTGTCCTATTTTTAAAGTAAGTTTCACACCCATCTGCTTCAATCTCCACGTCACGACCTTATATTGCGCAGAATTAATGGTGGGCGTAAGATACAGTGTGCCAACAATAATGACGATACGGGACCTTATCTAATATGGGCTATTTTAAGATTGGATAATATTCAGGCATGATACGCAATTGCAAACCCATAAATTGTTGAGTCAATGGCGTCATTCCTACAGGTGTGTAGGAACTAATAAGTTTTTTGCTGCTTACACGTGAACAAATGTTGGAATTACTGTATGCACGTTATGTTTAGGGGGAACAGAAACATCTGTTAAGGTGATAATAATTGTTTTTGTTGTATAATTACCTTGTATTGCTATTTTTGGTGTTGTGTAATATTATTCACAGATGATCCGTGCCAAAAGGAAAGGATACTTAATAGCAATATATTAGTGCGTGTGTGAAATTGAATTCTGAACAAACCTTTTTATGTGAAAGGGAATGTTTCATTAGGAGGGTTATGAATTACTCCTAAAAGGTGTAGCACATAATGAAATTGGCAGGTTGGTTGGCTAGGGATCAGGTGTTCTGGCACCGCTTAACCCTTAACTGCGTAGGTGGAGCCTGAGAGGCTCCAAGCACTATTTAAACGCATATAACTTTTTCATTGAATTTTATTTTCCACTCTCCTTCCGTGACTTTGTCAGAAAAACCTTCCTAAGCATGAAAAGGAAAGAAAAAATTTTTTAGTCCCTATTCTTTGGTTTAAAAAAAATCGTAACGAGGAACAGGTCCCTCTAACCACTCAGGCTATCCCTATGCAGGTGAAGCCA
Organism: Catajapyx aquilonaris; assembly: GCA_000934665.2. Classification (NCBI taxonomy): domain Eukaryota; kingdom Metazoa; phylum Arthropoda; class Diplura; order Dicellurata; family Japygidae; genus Catajapyx; species Catajapyx aquilonaris. The sequence continues at coordinate 4,966 of JYFJ02003694.1, forward strand.
GAGCGGCTCAAAGTTGTTGATGTAACCTTTTAATTAAAAATTTTTCCCTGTCAGAATATGCTGACTCAGCGTGTGATTTTTACGTTTTCGGAAGCCTAATGATCTGAACTGCACTTTCTGTATGTGAAAAGTCCAATATAACAATTGAGTTGATAAGCAGAGATTTAAATATACCGTTGGAGCCTCTCAGGCTCCACCTACGTAGTTAAAGGTGTTTCGCCCACCTACGTAGTTAAGGGTTAACTGAATGAACGCTGGCCAATAATGGCAGCCCACTTCATGTAGGCTACTGAAACGTTTGACGCAGAATCAAGGGACAAAGATAGGGATTAAAGAGAGAGACTATGGCCATTATGAAAAGAACACCATCCAGGAATATTGAGTGGGTAAGTAGAATAAGGGCTTATCTCACAAGAATTTCAAAACTAACATTTTTGCATTTAACACATCTGCCGTCATTATTATGAAAGTTAATGTAAATTAGGCTGCTTCTTTATTTGTAAAAACAATCAAGGCTCTTTGTATTTTCAGACTGTGCACAGTAGAATAAGGATATCGGGTGCCAGCAATATACTGTATTCTTATTCCGATTAGACAAACATGCTATTCTGAAGAGACCATTGAACACAAATTATGAGGGGGAAATTAAGAACAAAACTCCAAAAATTGGCTGATATTAGCCGCAAACCTGCAGAAGTAAACATTCAACTTGCCCTCCTGAAAAGTTGGGTCGATGTGGGATACGCCTTCTTCCGCGAACTCACCCAATTGTCCTAGACGTGACGAGGCGAAAATAAGAAGAAGAAAAAAACGCTGGTCAGTACATCGGCAAAGATAATAATAGAAACCCGAGATCTCCAAAATGATAGACTGAACTCCTAACCACTAGACTAGGCCTCTTCGATCATAATGTAATTAATACCTCCTGACTCCTTCCTGACATTTTCTTGCGCAAATTAATTATTTTGGTTTATTATTCTAGTGGTGGCGTTGCATGCCTTATTATAAGTCACGAAAGAAGATGATTAACACAAGAGGAGAATAAAGCAGTAAACATGTCGCTACTACAGAAGTTATTATTTTGAACTGTACATGCATGTGGCAAGTGCGGATATTCTATTGTTGTAGACCTACTTGAAAGGTCATATACGGGAACAAATTGACCGGAATAGTGCACAAAATAATGCATTTTTTCATGCTGACCATATAGGTCAATAGATGGCTCTAAGACTCGAATGACGACTGAAGGGAAATGTTAATTTTGCATGCAGTTTTACAGTACTTTCCCATTAATATCCATAAATGGCTAATTGTATGACAAAACGAGCCCATAACAAGCGAAACCTGCATTATCTAAGAATATATTTCAGTGTAAATTTGTATATTGTACCCAGTATATGATCGGTATTTAAAATGAATAAGCTTATCTAACAAATGCCCATATATCAAGTTTTATTTTGAAATGGGATCTTCGTGTCATTCCTCGAATTACTTAGATCTGGAAAGCCCAGCTACTATAATATGCATTACTACAGTATTTTTCATTCATAATAAGCTCATTTTAAAATTAAATAAATAATGCCAATTTCATCCGCAATGAAAAGTAGGATTACTTTTAAATATAATTACTGGTAATGGTAATGGTTTTATTGCCCAGTGAACACAAGGCCCTTTTTGGGGGCTTCGCCATAATACATACAGGGTGTTAATCCTAGGCGTGTCACCAGAAAAGGTGGTGGTAGAGGGCGTAGGTGTGAGCATTTTTGCATAAGGAACTAGGGGTCGGAAACGCACCCTCACCGAGTCACTCCGCCGCGTGCCGCACGCCTCTTGCACACTGCCTGCCGGAAACTTGAAAGGCGCGTAACCCGGTGAGGGTGCGTTTCCGACCCCTAGTTCCTTATACAAAAATGCTCACACCTGCGCCCTCTGCCACCACCTTTTCTGGTGACACGCTTAGGATTAACACACTGTATATTGCAGGTATTACACCTTTTTAAAAATGTAATTACTGAACAACTGCTTTTTCCTCCACACAAATAACTTCGTTGAAGCTTATACATTTTAGGTAAAATACAGTACAATTACTAGAGAGTTAAAATGTATGTTACCACTCTAGTTCATGAGCTAATATCACAAAAAGCAAATCCCCCCACCATACCTGGACTATTGTTAAAGTAATTTACAGCACAAACTGTGCTCCATCCACTTTGAGAAATGCGGTTCCGCACTACAAGCCTCTTGCCACTAATGCAATTTTAAAAACATCCCAGCAAATGTGGCCATCTCTCCACCCAGGAACCATCTGTTCCCCCCTTTCCACTCTTGATGACCCTTTACCCCGTAAATACGAGCCACCCGGCGAACAAAAGAGGCGCAAGGGTTGCACCGATATTTCAGGATAACATTCCCCAAAGTTTCACCAAATCCCATTTTCTGAAATAGCAGTGCAAATTCCATTAGGATTAAGCCCCACAAAGTTAGTCTCAAAGTCATCTAATCCTTGGCGCACTGTACTGTAAATACATTTACTGTAGAAATAATTCAACTCGACACTAATTAGCCTAGAGTTGAATGCACAGATGAGTCTTAGTAACCTCTTGCCCGTCACTTTGAAGAGTGGTGCAAAATATGGTCCGGGGCACCTTGGGCCAGTAATTCGATTATAAGTAGGAGGCAAGTTTCCGGACAAATCCTAAAAATAGCTTGGATGGAAGGGGTCGGGGGGGTCAAAAAGAGGGGTGGTATGACGAAGTGGGAGGGGGGTTCTGATGCAGCAGCATCCATAGGATCGATAGAAGCCGCCAAAAGAGGGTTAGTTCCCTCAGGCAGCCTTTTGTGAATGAAACGAAGCCGCCCACGCAGACCCCCACAATTTTGGGAGAGGTGCCAACCTGTGACGCAAACAAACCACGTGACTACCCTACCCCACCCTTACACCCACCGCCCTTTCCTTCCATTCAGAAACTGGCCCACATTCTACGTAGTTGCCAAATTCTCGAATGACGTATACGCTGTCGTAAGCTATAGGATGACATATGCTAACCCCTTTTCCCCTTCCTGAACCCATTCAAAAAAAAAAGGGGGGGGGGGGGNCACGTCAACGACCAAGTGACAAGTGAATCGGATGATCTAATTATACGTGGCTCGGAGCAGTACAGTATATCCATCCTAATATCGTACAGATGACGAGCTATAAGGCACAAATCCACAGTCATTACCTCTAATGACCGTACAGGTTACGTAACATTATACTTGGAGGGGGGGGGGGGGTACATGCATTTTGACCTTTCTGCTTGAAATATATGGGTAGGCCTAATAAGAGACGGCGGATCATGCATGTTAGTTTTTTTTCTCTGACTAACATTTTGTGACCCTTTATTTAAATTTTGCATTACACCCGTCTCATTTCCCTTGAAAATAAATCAAATTGTACGACCTCCAGCCAACTGCTCCAACGTAACTTTGCTCCTAATGTTTTAAATATTCCCTTGCAGCACCTGCTTTCTCAACACCCGGTAAAACCCTCAAAAGCACACATGCTTAACTAAGCGCCATAACGAAGTGAGCTGTCAATTAATACTTTATCGATAGTTTATTCAGAAGCAAAAAAGGTGGAGCCATATAGCAAAAGAGCAAACAAAATTTTGCAAATATAGGTGACAGCATAATCCCTGAAGCTTGGCAACCAGGCTTCCTTATCCAGCCCTCCCCGGAAAAATTCGGGCGCACTGGGGGGGAGTTGGGGATGGGTGACGTAGTTGCTGACGCCATGGATACATTTCCCGCTATTGGCGGATACATTAAGCTCCCAACCAATGACTGAACGCGACTCTGGGCTTGGATCAATCAAGAGACGCGATACACATATCCTAGGCGTTTCCATTCAGGAGGTGAGGTGAAATTCGTGGGATGGAGGGGATATGGTGGGGGATGGGGGGGTGCTATACGTATATATTTAAGCATCCCGCCACCGGCCCAGGGGCACATTTTGACCTGAGTAGGTCCTGTGATATACACCAACTCCGTTACGCTGCCGTACTTCCCGAGCCGAAGGTCCTTCCAGATTCAGACGCAAGAGGTGAGTAGTAGTCTAAATCAATTGGTTAAATTCCTAATGGTTGGACCATGTGGGGAAAGTTTATTTACCTTTACTAGGGTTGTCAATATGTCGGCAATTTCGTTGACAATAGGGTAGTTCGATCGGGGTGTTTGTTTTTCTTTCGGGCAGTCAATTGCCCCTACCTGTCCTTATTGGGAAGGACAATAGAAATCCAATTTCCTGCTCTTCCAGAGACAACAATGGCATCAGACAGGTAAACTCAATTATAGTTAAACCCATTAGGATACGCTTTCCAGGTGGTATGTTGGGATAAGTTTATTAGGTCTCTTGTATCAGTTTACAAACGAAATAGGGGCACAATCTGACGGGTTCGGTGAAGCCAAATTAATATTGCATGTCACGTTGCTAATAAATGGGAACTGTTAGAGAATACCTTTGAAGAGCAGTGCCCGCCCAATTTTCAAATGTGTTTAACGTGTCATAATATTTTGTGTAGAGTACTATTAAGTTCCAAATATTCGGATATTGTTTTTCACGAGCAATTGAACGTATATGTGAGTTATGTATGTAATAAAATACACTGACGAATAAGTAAATAAACAGCGGAATAAATAAATGAATAAATAACAGCAAAAAATATTCATGTTTATATTTGTTTATTTACGTTCCCCCGTTGGAGGGCGGAAAACACACAAAACATACCGTAGATACCCATGCACATTGCTTCATAACACTATTATTTAGCATTACATAATGTTGACACCTGCTATGTAAGAGCATCGAAGCGAGATGAGCACTACATACAGGTAAGACTATACGGATAAGACCTGGTGGAGGCTCATTAGGTAAATGGGATATTTACCTCAGGTAAGCAGTGTCGTATAATTGTCATCCATATTGTGCGTGCAAATTCCAGTAAGTCTGAGTTAATCAAAAAAGAAACCGTACAAGAATATTAGCTAATCAATGCAATTAATCTAATTATTTTCAAAATGAAATTGTCACATTTTCACGATATTGCCACAGAAAAAAAAAACATTCTTGGCGAATATAGGTCTACATTAACTGCAGCGTCTCACGGGTGTTGTGGATTTTCATTTTCGTAATGGTCACAGTTTCAACCTGTGACGGTGGTGACATGTAGCATGACAACCTTGAAATACGGAGAGTGGAACGGCGAAAAGCAAGTTTATTTTTCTAACCCGTAATATAGAGAACGGTACAAAACAGAACAATTATAATCCTATGCCGTCTCACTGGTTTGCAATTTTTGCTGGTTTGCACTGGTTTACATGAAGCCCGTTCCAAACGTCCAAATGAACCTATAGTATCACTCTAATGATGCTCATTCAGGAGCAAATCTACAGTTGCTTCAATAGGCTTCCTGTAATCAAGACCACATGCCGTACACGAAGGGCACGTGAGTTCGGGCAATTTGTTCCCTCTCTTATAATATCTTATAGAAGGTAATTGCGAAATACATATCTACAGTAAAAACTTGTTCAGTGACATTCTTTTTAAAATTCAAGTTTCCAAGCACATCTCCCGAGAACAAATTGTCATGAACATAGGTAAATCGTAAATGATAGAGGTAATTAAAAATGAACAAAATATAAGATGCCGTTAATTAAAATTCAAGGCGTTTTCACATGAATTTTCAACTGTAGCCTACAGTACCCCAATGAAAACAGTTTGATTAAATAATGAAACCTCTGATATGCCTATAGGTAGGAATTTCATTATGAATTGTCCAACATAGTTAATACCTCATGCTGTTGTATAGTCGACGTGGTAGCCGCCGAAGCAGAATCTACAAGAGAAGGTAAATACACCCCATTAATACAGACATCTCTAGCGCGGAAATTAATGCCATCGTCCTAAACCTCCGTCCATTCCGATTCCTGTTACGTAACAAATCCGTACAGTGAACCCCACTGCTGACGGAGATATAAACTCCGGCATCAATTTCGCAATTGCTCATTAGCCAACATTGTTTCATTACCATATATATTTTTTCATAACTACATCATAAGAATAACAATTTAAAACACAATTCCCATTGAAATATCCTGACTTTAACGCACATATCGAGCTAGAAGCCACACAAAAATGGTTTCCCCCCACTGTGGCGCCAACTCAACCTGGCTCCCAAAATAATATTGGCGCCAGTCTAACCGAGCCAACGACCAGTCAGGCAAGCTCGACGGTACCACTTTGGACATTTGGGGAAGATTCACCCACCCGAGAGCCGCCCCCATTCCGCAAAAGCCCTGTGTATATATATGCAACGATCCCCTTATCCGATAACAATGATGTTCACTACTAGCGGCAGGCATTGTCCTGATCCACATCGACGTGTAATCCGCTACAGTGTGGAATATAGTTACGCTAACACTGAACTGTACTAAAAGCATGACCTACTTTCCACATCAGTAGCAAAACCTCCATTGAATAGCTGAGGGTTTTACAAACCATTTTGAATACCCTGTGCACTGCAGATATTCCCCCCCNCCCCCATCCACCAAAATAGCATCATTGAGGACATCCCACACAAAAATATGTTGGAATTATTGGCATTGTAGGTCTAAGGATCCGGACTCCTGGCCTAGTAGAGTATTGATCAGGAAGAAATGGAACACCCGCACCTTAAGGGTGGTCGACACCCCCCTATTCCCCTCCTGGCATCCTCCTTCCCCTTTCAACCTAAAATCCCCAATTCCCAGAGAAGGACTACTTCACCATGGCTACCGGCTGGAATATTCGGCTGGGATTCTGAGCTCCGAATGTAGGTTACCAGGTGTTATTTCGGCCATTAAATCGATCAGTACCAGGTGCGGTGCAAATGGATACAATCGGGGACTATGAAAACCAATCTCTTTTTTTGCAATCCCACCCACCCACCCTGATGATTCAAACCACAGGCATTAAACAGGCTTAACACATAATGTCATTTCCATGGGCGGCTACTTTCATTTAATTAGCCGGGACTCTCTTGATAATTTAAAAAAAAAATGTATGACCTTGCGTGAAATTCGCTATGGGAATTACAGACCAAATGATGGCCGTTGGGCAGGTTGTGCGTAAAATGTCGCCATAATTGATCCCAGGTCGTGTCAAGGGCGGCTTGACAAGCGGCCTACACCCACACACGCGTGTGGCTAACATCAGCACCCATATCAAGTACCTCCACGTCTCATTAATAATTCAGGAGGTTCAGTAATGAAGCGGAACATAGACACCTCGATGCAATCTAATCGGAGTTCCTATATGTTCGCTTTATTACGTATAATTGCATCCTTCGAGAGGACGCCTACCACATGGATAGATGCGCCTGTTGTATCTCTGAACCGCTAATTAGCACTCCTTGATAGTGGGGGAAAACCGCGGATCCCAGGGCTTGATGCCATACCAGGCTAAACATATCCGGGGCGACCTTGGACCTTGATGGAATTTATTCCATGTACAGCCACCTTTTGCCAGCCCGGAATCGCTGGATTTATTCTGCGAAAAGTAATATTGGCATACTCACGTGCCAGTGGGTACCATTTCACCCTATTGACATCCCGCCTGTTATATCCTTTTATTGGCCTTGGGCCGTCGAGCGTGTCCATCTAACCTTTAGGAATGGAAACACGTTCAGCTTGAATTCTCTGAGTTGTACTGTACAGCATAACGAATTCTTTTTCATAATATCCAGAGTTTATGGCTTCTCCGATCATTTTTTTAATTAATCCTGGAACCGTGCCGTGCCTACGAGTATTACGGCAACCGTGCCGTGGGGTCTTTTCGGACCCCACCATATTTTAATTTTTGGCCTGACCATCCACCAGAGTGTCATTTTGTAGGTCATACGAGGGGGACAGGGGCAACCTGTACTCCGCTGGCTACCCCTCTATGGGATTATTTTGCCGTGAAGTAAATGATGATGATGATGATTAATTATTATATAACACTTTTCAATGTATTGACTATATACAATCATTCTTGAAACAATGCCTAAAATGATCGCTAATTCAAAATGAACCGGCACTTCCTGTTATATACTGTAAAAATGGAAAAAGTTCATTGTAATGATCATTTTAAAGCATTTTTTCCTTGGGGTCCAAAAAGACCCCACGGCACGGTTCCAGGGTTAACAGCGACTGGCTCTTCTAATATGCAGGGTGACGTACAAGTAAGCACGGATCGGTACCGGTGTAAATTACGCGAAGCTGTAATTTATTATTAATACATAATGGGATTCCACGCAACAAGCTTACATCACATAGTTACTCTTTTTATTATACGACTTTACATATATAGAGTCGGTTATATCAACACAAACAAGAAGGAAATCTCCAATTATGTCGGATTTTATATTTTAATATGGTTATTTAAATAGGCCTACTCAACATATGCATAGGTGTTCGCAATATAAAATCTGTAACAGATTTTGAAAGTGGCCCGCGGAAACGGGATAATCTCCCTAGAACATCCACAGAGAGACACTACTTCCACATGAGAACATTTTCTATCGAACATGATGATCAAACTCGAGATCGTAGGTGCGGGGGAGCTGTGGGGGATAACCATTACACTCCTGTCGCTCTTTAATTAGCAAGGTATCTGGCTCTGAGGCGTGCGAAGGTCGTATTTACAAGGATGCTAGATCGGATTTATAAACATGCCGGTAGAAGTTCGTTGTAATGTACATTAATTTAACTTCCCTTTCTCAATTAGGATCTCAAATTAGTAAATAGCGAATATTATAGCACTTCACGGGTTTCTGTGATGGAATCTCCTCTTCAGTCAAGCCCGCCTCCTATTAATAGGTATACCCAGCTGATATGCGCCGATTTTCACATATATAGGGCTACTGTACAGACCAACTTATGGAGCACCCTCGGCATAAAGCTGCCTGCTGCTGTGGGAATTTACTAGAGGCACTCGGAAAATGCATGGAATAACCTCTGACCACTTCAATTTATCTTTACAGCCGCATCTTGTGTCCACCGAAGATGATCGGATCAGCAGTGGCGGTAGCCTGGGCGTTCTGGTTCCTCCTGAACGTGTCCGAAACTCACAGCCTGCAGTTCCCGTCCCGAAACTCCCTGTTGTCCGTGAGGCGACACCCAACGTACCAGCGTCATCCCCATCTACAATGGAGGAGCGAACCCAGCACTTTCTCGGACCCCCCGGCCTACATTGACTTTGGCCCAGCACAATACCAAGAGGAAGAACAGGATGAGGAGGAGCCTTCCGGAACCGTCCTGGAATACGATGACATGTCCGGTTATGAGCAGCCCTTGTCCCAGCGACGTCTCTACGACGTGCTTCTGAAGGTTAGTGCTGACCTGCCCATTCCCAACAATACTCTAGTAGTCTAGTGTATAATACACACAGGTTATATAATGCGGGGACTTTCTGTTTAGGAGGCTGCAGGTTATGAAGATTCTCCCGAAGAAGACACATGGTACGACGAGGTACAGTCGATAAACAGATATCCCTTCGACGGCCTTTTGGGCGAATTGGCCTCTCCCGTCAGATATGTTGACGACAATGGTTACGAGATGGCCGAGGACGAAGAGGAAGAAGTCCCCGAGTACAGCAACAGCTACCAGGACCAGGAAGACAGCGATCCTGCTGTTCAGCAGCTCAAGGAGCTGGCGAAGAAGAGTCAGCCCCCGACGCCCACAGCCGCCCCAGGATCCGCCCAAGGTCTCACCCCGTCCCCTCAACCTTCCCCTGCCTCGTCCACCCATGCTCCCGATCGCTATGTCCAGCAGGGACAGAAGGAGGTAGCCCTCCTCCGCCCCCCTACACAAACTCGACCTGGATTGTTTGGTGGTCCCTTGGAAGACCAGCTCATGGCTCTCAGGAGGACACGGGGTGGCTCGTATGAAGTGCTCAGAGAGCTCATCGCAAAGGAGAAGCGACAGGAAAAGGTACAATGGCCAATACTTAATATAATTATTATGCATTGAAAAGGGGGCACATTAACTGATCATGAATGTTACAAAAATTGAAGCCGTGCCAGTACACATAAATAATTTCAATTTTTAATGTGTCCAAAAATAATTATTATGACACTGTCATTTCTATACCTTTTCACTTATATGTTATTGCAGGAACGTGAGTCTGCTGCATCCAAAGCCCAACATCAGCACCAGAAGCGTTATGTGACCAGCGAGGATAACCTGACTGAGGAGCTCCACACGCTCAAGAAGAAGCAAGCTTAAAAGAAACATATTGAAAAAGGAGACAAGCTATCATCACTTACATGTGCAAAAAAAAACCAAAAAAATTAAGAAAAAAGCCGCAATGTTTTACCTTCGATGACTTGATGGGCGCCGAAGGGCAATCCCATTTTTTGGTCTATTATGAGGACAGTTGGGGCTTTTAAACACTTAATATGGGATCATCACTGTAATCTCTCACTCTCTCACTCATGTTCTCTTGTTACTTGAGCTCCAACCGTGCTCAAACAAAACATGCATTGGCAACATCATGATATTGCCATTTGAGTGGGAAGAAAAACGGCAAATATCTGCCAAGTAAGAGAGGTTGGGAAGGAGCTAGAAAAATGCATGAAAGAAGCAAGTGTAAGAGACATCTACTATCTCCTTCAATTTCTTCATTTTTGGCCACTCTCCGAGTGGCATTATGTCAGTATTACTTGTTGAATCACAACCGTGCTGTTGTTGGTGATATATAACGGGGCACATGAACCCCTATTTTGAAAAACAAAAATGGCTTCCAGCTGAGTGCACTTGTCACTCATATTCAACAAAAAATTACAAAATGCTGAAAAAAAAGGCACTTTAAAGTGATCTCCACTTGGTGTGAAATGTAACTAGCTTTGACTGTAGCTGCTCAAATACCCCCTCTCCCACACCTTTTGATCTGGTAATGTTGTAAACTCAATTAGTTTCCATTTATGTTGTGACGTATGTTTCTGTCAGGTAATGAAGTCTCAATTATTCTATTTCCAAAGTTGCGGAGACGGGAAAAAAAAGTAGAGCGTTCCTTTTCCCTAGCAATTGCAATGAGTCTAGTTTGAAACTTAACTGCAGTGAGACTCCTTTGTACATATCTCCAACCTTTTTATATATTCATACACATAATGTGCTACAAAGAAGAAACAAGAAGAAGACAGAAAGAACAAGGATTGAACTGTAGATAAATTTATTTTGATATATGAAAAACAAAATGTAAGAAGAGAGACCCTTTTATCCTTCTATTGAAACTGGACGTGTATTATTTCGAAGTGTCATCTCCGCTATAAACAGGCACTTTTGAGTCTTACTGCCCTTCCTGTGTTTCAATTATGTGAAAACTGTACTTCCAAAAAAAGCACACTACTAAAAAAAAAAAACAAGGTCAAACAATTTCATGATTTTATTTCAATAACCCTGAACCACTTGAGTACCTCATGTTCTTTTACAAAAATATCTCTTTTGTGTATGTTTGCCTGGGCTACCCAACCCACTTACAGATTGCTAATAGGTCAGAAACTTGACAGACCGATAGCTGCGGGAAAAGTCTGGAAGCCAAACTTTTTTGGGCCTAAAACTCCAAAACTGAGGTTTTTTTTCTGGTTGAGCTGTTATTCCTTAACCGCCACGGATGGCGACGGCGGTAGTTGACAGGACCTGAGAGCCACCATACAACTGCCAGTATAGTAGGCACTTATTCCTACCGTCTACAATATTATTAGGTGATGTTGCAGACACTATAGCTGAGATGCCTTAAGCTCGCAATTTGCCCGATAAGAACGGAATCCCAACTTTAGACTTTTTATTAAAATTGAAATTAAACGGCTCTGTCCGTCTGTGAACAAGTATCGCATCATGGCCTTGGTGCCCTAGTCCATCATGGTCTTAGAATGGCCTAGTCCATATGAGATAGCGATAAAATGTTCTCGGATTAGGACCACCATGACAAAAATAGGTTTCATGGTCAACATTGGTGACCCGCCGCTTCCGGTTTCTATGAAATTGCATTTTTTTTTTCCAAATCTTGCATGTCAAACATTACGGCCGAGGAGTTTTTGTATATACATATAACACTGGGAAATGTGCAGCTTGCGCGATCTATCGTCAATTTCACAAACTTATGACACATGGTGCCTTCATCATGTCGCGCCGGGTTTGAATTCCGGAGGGTGGGGAGGTGATTTTTACTGTCCCATGTTACCCATAGACGATTTGTGGATAAGTTTCCACCTTCCATGAGTGCACAACATTATAGATGACCAATCATGTGGCGGCCACCATGGAATCGTGCCCCAGAGATAGGCCTACTGGCTACTGCACTTACAATATTATAGCATATCGATCGGTATTGATAAAAATGAACCAATGGATGCATGTTTTCAACAGCATTGGTGGAGAGTTGGATTAGGGGAGAATTATTAAGATGCACAAGCATTCGATTTTTCTGCCAAAAGGAAAAGGCAGATTGCGGTTGACTTCGGTAAGAAACGACTTTGCAATTTGGAGTCAAGTGGAAGGATCCTTCCTGCTTCCTGATTATGCTCACCGGAACAGTGGTGGGATTGGTTTCGCTTTTGAGAGAATTATGCTGTGTCTGTAAGCAAAGAAGACACATATTTCCGGTACGTAATACCGTTATGCAATAGCCTACCTGTTATGTAACATAATCAATTGACCTTCGATATATGTATAGCGATATAGGGCATGTCTTAGGCTATTTACTTTCAGAGGTCCCTCTGTGCTATATAATTATGCATCACACACCAAAGCCCCTCTCACACCCGGCTCCCCTTTTTGATGTCCGCGAAACAGTCGCAAGCCATTAAGAATAATGACCCAACTGAAACTGAAAATAAATTGGAGACATTTATGTCCAAGTTGTCCAAGATGTCAAGAACGGAACACGGAACACGGATTCACCATTTGTTCTAAAACATCTTTTACCCTGGGTGCTCTTCAGTGTATCATCGCACGCAGTTCTTCACGCTGTAGTTAAGGGAGAAAAATGTGGTTATGTAAAGATTCAATGGGTAACAAATATACCTTCTGAAAGCAAATATTAACTTCACAGAATACTTGCTCACCTCTCTCTCTTTTTCATCCAGCTCTGCAATTACATTTTTCAGTTTAATCTGAAAACGTTTCCGAAGAGCTAGGTTCCTCGTGCCTTCTACTTCTTCTTCTAGTACAAGTCGGCGACCGCGGAGCTCAGGGATTTCTTCCCTCAGGACTCGGAGACGTGCCAGAATCTCTCCTGAAAAGGATGAAACCTATACTAATATTATTCTGCACAATATATTACTTTGGTATATGGTCACCTGGATCTCTGGATGCTGTGCTCGTAGAAGGAATTGAAGAAGGGCCGGCACTCTCTGCCCAACCAGAAGCACCATCACCTCCACTGCTGCAAGAGGAGGGGTGCTCCTGGAATACCTTTTTGACCCGTGGCCTCTTCTTCCCCGTAACTGTCAGCTGCAACTGCATAAAACAGCTTATCACCTGAGAGAACTCAGTTTGGTCATAAAACATGTCAAATCTATTGTGTATAATATGTTGCTTCGCAAAATATCTGCAACAGTGATGCAATAATATTTATACCACACCTGTTTGCATCTGTTGATATTGATTATTTTGGATATAAAATCAAGGCTATTTCACTGTAAACACACGTCTTTTGCTTGCTTATTGCTATGTCGCACAATGAGTAAGAATAATAATGTCAATAAAGACAAACCCCTTGCAGAGAGGAGACGAAGGATGAGTTTGACATTTCAGAATCTCCTGAGGAGCTGCTGGCATCCACTACACTTTCCATGCGCATGTGTGGCCTTTGGGATTCAGGATCTTGAGAATCACTCAGAACCTCACCAAATATGTCTTGTTCAGCTAAATAATGACACACCTCGCATTAGAAACAACTCTGGTAGTAGCCTATAAGGCACACTTGTTTATAATATTACTATACTGTATAAGTTATTGCAGAAAACTGATGCAATAAGATATGACATTAAATTGATTAGCTTGATATCAGTACATTGTTTTTTCCAGCAATTGAAATGTAGGATTTGAGGACAGAATTAATGGCCATAAAAGAACTGTTGAGATCTGAAGCAAAATGGGTGGATGTTATTATTATTATTATTATTATTATTATTATTATTATTATTATTATTATTATTATTATTATTATTATTGATTTTCATGTTATGGTGTCAAGTGTTACACTAATTATAAAACAATATTAAAACCAGTCACTGACTCAGACACATGTTGCCTTCTCCATTGTTGCTTGCCTTGCCTCCCACAGCTCCGGCCACTACCTCATCTTCATCAACAACCTCCCATCGCACATGAACTGCTTCCTGGTCCATGCGGAGCAGGTTCCCTACCTCTTTCTGTACGTCAAGAGTATCTGGAATCTGCAGATGGATCATGCAACACACTGCCTTTCCTTCCATAACTAGATCATGCAACCAGTTTCATTACTCCACCATAATTATATCCTTGAGTCAAAAACTTCAGTGTCTTTTTCAATGATACAAAAACTACAATCTTGCACATCCAACCCTTCAAATACTCACGACCATGCAAGTTTTCAACGACATGCATTGTACTGAAACCTAACTCTTGTGAACAAAAATGATTACAATTATTGCTAACTTGTGTTCCAACATGCAAATGTCAAATTTGCCCTTCTGGAATCTGTGACTTTGGCAAAAATACTGATCCCAACCTTATTTTTGATTGGCCTCCTGTATCTCCACTTGCGGACATTCTTCAATGGTGGAGTTAGTCCATGGGGTAGAAGAAACTTCTTGTCAACTCTGATTGGATCCTTATACTTTGTTGCCTCAGTTGTTGCATCCGGTGTGGCTGGATCTTGCTCCTCCGTACAAACCAGCATCTAACAGTACAACCAAATCATCAATATCCTTGTGAACCCCACATAGTACTCACAACGCACCTGAGCCACATCAGCAGTCTTGTAGAAACTCTTGTTATCAGTGGTCTTGAGTGTCTCCACATGTGTGGGCAAGTCAAGCACCTTGCCGTGGAGAATCGAATCATCCAAGTAGACCTTGCCAACCCTCATGTCTGGGTCTATCTCTACCTTCAGCCTGTTTTTCAATGTCCCTGTCCTCATAGCTTCTCTCAATTTGTTTGCATGTTCCTGAACGTGTGACATTTATTAGTATCAATTTTTACATTGGACTAAGTCTATGGCTATATACCTGGGGCAGCCTGAGTATTAGGTGTTCTTCCAACTCATCTGCACCCTCCTTCGTGTGTGGCTGCTCCTCCTTTGGCCCCCCATTATCATCATCGCCTTGTCCTTCTCCAGAGGCGTCCCTGGAGCCTCCAGAACCAGATGGACGGCGCTTACCCTTCCGCGGCATTACACAAAGGGAACAATTCTGCGAGTCTAACAGAGCAACGAAGAAACTGAACACTAAACAAAATGGCGGACCGTCAATGACGTCACGAGGCATCGATACGATATTCAACGATGTGCAAAATATTGATTTATCGACACATCGATTCTTCAGTACTTCAGTATATTTCACAAATTTAGAAAACACTGAAATTACACATTTATCCTTCTGTAGCATTGTTTCAAGACAACACTTCAACGAATCGAACAGAGCAACTAACAAAGTGAATACGAAACAAGAAGGCGGACGGTAAATGACGAGGAATCGATACGATATTCAATGCTATATAAAAATCGATTTATCGCTTTCCTACTCGATACTTCAGTACCGTTTATTTCAAACATGTTGAAAACACTGAAATGCCATATTATGTGAGTAATAATAATTGCTTTGAAAATTGGTAAGATTTATTGCCTTTATTTTAGTGTGTAGTTACAATTGTGCGAGGACATTATTTTCTTCTCAAAGCTTGAGTTTCTCCTCGCAACCCCAGAGAGCTATCAGCTATGCCGGCGGTAGCTTCGTCTCGCTTCGTCTACTGCCAGCAGAGGCTTATCTACGGAAAATGGCGCATATGGCAAGGACTGAAATTGCGCCCCTGCCCACACATCTGAAACCCATATTTCAGAAAACTTTATCATTAAATCAGCTCAAATATACCAGTCAAAACTTCATTAATATATTATTTGACAAAATTATAGCGGGCGTTTCAAATGAATAGGCACCAAATGTACCTCAATAAATATAAAGGTACGTGCGAATATGATGTCCCCATGTGGGGGCGAATGCACCAGCATTAAACCCAACGTTATATTGTATTAGACATAAATGATGACACTACTCATCAAAATTATTACAACCGCGCTTTCACTGATGCAATTTGGTCTATGATGCGGTCCAAGTCAGTTTTTGTCAGTTTCTTCTCTTTCTACACTCAGCAGGGCAAGATTACAGAGTCTGGTGCGTTGATCCATGGAGCAATCGTAGTGCTTCTCGCACATAACACTGAGGTTTATGGAACACGATATTTGTCCATGGGACTTCATTTCTATTGTTCTTTATGTCACTCGTAATAACTCATATATTGACATTTCATTTTGTCTGATCTTTGTTTTTGACCTAGGGGCATTCAAAAACCCGAAGTCAGCGAAATATATGTGTCATTCCAAATCAAATGGGCCGAAATTATTCTGCTTTAGACCATCTCAGATTTTGGTGGAAAAAAATCACAGCTGTAGGCCTACACACCTATGCGCCAGCTTATTTCATAATGCTTAATATCAAGTTTCGGCGTTATTTTTGCAATAGCCTACAGTGAGGAAGAGAAAAATAGCGAATGTTTGGAAATTGCCTAAAATTAGGCATTTTTGGAGAATTTTTACGGTTCGTGAAAGTGGTCAAAGTACAATAAACATAATATCGGCTAATTATGTCAAATGAAAGAGAAAGCCGAGGGGAGAATGCGCCTATGGAATTAGTTTTCCTTACAAATGCAACGAGAATAATGGGTGTGGAAATCCATCGGTCACATTTCCACGAATTTGGGCCCCCGAAAATCAGTGGGCAAATCTTCGAATATTTTCTTGCGAAGTTGCGAACCAAGCATGAACCAGACTTAAAAGTGAACATATTAAACCTTGTGTGGGTAAAATTCAACATGGGCGCCGGTCACTGACCTGGAAGGTTATTCCCGTCCAATCTTGAGAATTTAAGCTACAGAACAGGGGATTTTATTCAGGGGCGGAACTACCATAATAATTATATGCAGGCGGTGTGACTGCACCAGGGCCCCCGGGCAAAGAGGCCCCCCGAATTCTCCGACGAGTTTTGTAAAAGTGGTAGGAAAACCACAAACCCATAATAACTTACGCTCACTACAGACTTTGGTATCCCCCTATCAAACAAAAAATTATCATTATGAACATTTTAAAAATTTTATTCGGTAATTCAGTTGTTCTTTGTTTTCTCGAAAGTAATAAAAGTGGATATCTGGTTTTTGCACCAAACTCTTCAATTGACATTTTTGCTGAAGAAAAGGCACGAAAAACCCTCTATAAAGTGACAGCTTCCTCAGTAAGTAGACCGATGTATCTTTATCCCATTACTCCATTATTCTTCTATACTGATACAGTAGAACCCCGATTATCCGACATGGGATTATCCACGGCCTTTCGAGAGAGCAAGCAGTCCTGAATGCTTACTCTTTTGAAAGGCTGTGGGATTATCCCACTCCTCGGTTTATGTTATAATATTATTCAGTTGTGATAAATGCTATGGAATTATGGCATGTGCAGTTCGTGTTAGTTTGATGTAGAACGATCCACATCAGAAACCTTAATTCTGTTCCAGAAATAAATAGGGCTGGAAAGCCTTCTTCCCGTCCGCAAGCTACCTCTCTTTGGAGTCTCTATGGGAGCAGATTCTAATTCAATATCTTCTACCTGCGAATTCTGAAAATGGCGTAGAGTTAACCTTATGTAATGCAAATGAGTCAATTAAATATCATTTGGCAGCAAAATTGTAATAAATTGCATAATTATTGATCATTAACATATGGGAAGCTATCCTTCACATCTGCCAGGTAGCTCTCCTCCCCAACTCCCTGCTAGTCAAGGCTGACTTGTGAAACCAAATGATTCTGAATCTGATTGGCTGATGGTTGGTCAAAGCCAAGTACTTGGATGAAAAGTTGGACCAAACTCTACTTCATCCAAGCCCTTGCAACCACTTGATCGACTATTCCCAGTAATTGAAAGGAGCATATCAATGGATCAATGAATTTTCATGTAACTCAGTGTATTGTGGACAAACGAACTCAACATAATGCTACTTTCAGCTGGGGTAGTTGATTAGCAGGCCATGCTAAGAACATATCTTCTCATTTATGGGCAAATTTTTTAAGAGAGATAGTGTCATTTTTTTAAAAGTTATTTGTCACCCTCCTTTATTGTGACTCCAAATATTATGCAACCCTAAGTTTGGGAAGCACTGCTTTAGAGAGGCTGACCATATATTGACGTAATGCACTAATAATAATAATGGATACCCCGTGATAGGCCTTGGGCCTCTTAGGGGATCATCTTTTCTTGAACCGACTTTAATCATTGCCTGCGTGGGATGGATTTTGATTGCGGGAGGAAACGGGAGAACCCCGAGAAACCCATGCGAACACGGAGAGAACCCATCGAAACTCTATCCACATAAGTATCCTCTGCGCGACCCGGGGATCAAACTCGGGACCTTCGAGGTAGAAGGCTGTGGCGCTAACCGCTTCGCCACCGTGTCGCCCTGACGTAATGCACTATGCACATCTGTAAAAGAAAAGCACAAGCTCTGCAGTCCAGGTTAAGTCCATGCAAGTCCACTTGCACAGTGTCCTTCTCAGGCTTAAAGCCATTCAAGCCTCTCGGAAGAACCAAAGCAACAAAAACAGAGGAATATGGTCGAGCTGTAAACATGTTCTCAATAATGACCCTGCATGACCCATGCATGTGAATCTAGCATGAAAATGCAGCATGCACTTTTCCAAATCTACAGTGCATCAGGCTTAATGATGGTCACAGGTGCCCTCCGCTAATGAGGTATAGAGTGACTTTTAGGAGATTGACATTTGTGATGCGTGAATCGCACCTCATAGATCTCAATAATATTGATGATGGTCTTATAGGGTCCCAGAATAAGTCCCTGCTGGATAGGCAAATAAAATTTTCAGATCAAAGCCAAACAAGGTCTCTGTTACTGACAAGTGAGTAGGATTCTCTCTATACACATACACCCTGATGCAAAAAAAACTTTGTTCCTTGCTTGCTGCATGTTTGTGTGTGCTTGTTTGTTTGTTTGAAGGCATGTATGTCCAGGCTATCTCACCTATCTCAGGCTGAAAAGGATCCTTTGCAGGATTGAATTTGTGATTCCACTTATTCATTTCATATTATTAGGAACACGTTCTAATAAAAATTATTGTGGGCAACCAAAAAATTAATCCTGTAAGAGAGTGTAAGGGACCTTTCCTCACTTGCACATGGACCTAGGAAACAACAAAAGACATTGATTGCTAGACGACCTAATCAAATGAGGCCAGAGTGTCGCCACACTTGTTATCACAGTGCCACATTGTGCCATCTGACTCTTGACCTCTGACACTTACTGCATGGTAACCGATTTTCATCATTATGATGGAGAAGCCCAACTCTGACTTTAGTTTGAGTTTTGCTCATAGAAAGCTCATTCAATGCACTTGAGAAAGGGCGATTTTTCACATCATAAAGCAATATTTAATTTAAAATCACATACTCTAGTAATACGATCAAGATGTCAATTTTAGTTCAAATAGTTTGTTACATAGCATCAGAAGGTTGTGCAGGAAATGTGAGAGATAAAATGTTTGAAGTACCCTCGCAGGATAGAGTTGGCCTTATTGTCGTGCGGGAGGCGGCAGGGTAGTAGTTGGTGGGGGCAGCGGGCTATGTCGCAAAGGCAAGGATAAAGGATAGGTGTGTATCGGCTGAAGATAAGTCTGTATCTGCAAGGAAGAAAGGTTAGGCTTGGTTAGGTTAGGTTGGTACAGCATACCCCTTCCAAAATCCAAAAAATCAATACTTGCATTCCTGCCTTTGCGACACAGCCAAGCTGCCCCCCACCGTACTACTCACCCTGCCACCTCCCGCACGCCAGTAAGGCATACTCCTTCCCAGTCGCGAGCATAAAGATGTGGATGGTACACGAGAGATTTTTTAATGGTCAGTATTTGAAACATTTAATTCACAGGTTCCAGGTTCAGGGTTCCTTTCCATTATTTTCCAAGAACTGCATTACATGTAGTGCATTGTAACAATGGGTACAGTGTTTCAGAGACTGATGAGATCAACAATACAGTACTGTATATATTGATATACCTCACTTCCCAATATACCTTGCCACAATACACAATGAAAAATAAAAGAAGTGCCTATACTGTAGTGTGTTTGGACTCCAAAGTGCTGCAGTGATGTGTTTATGTGTAGATCGCTTTATTTTCAAATTTTCAAAATATTTTCTGATTCAAATTGGTTCAAAGCTAATTTTGAAACCAGCGTTAATATGAAAAGGCATAAAATGAAGAGGCATAGATTGAGGAGTACCTGTATGCTGATTGTGAAATGATGACACTGGCTGCTCCTCTACTAGCAAAGGAAGTACTACCATCCACAACCATATGCTCGTGGCTGCACATGCTTTTGGGAAAATGCCATTTTTTACTTACTCATATCTTGCTTTGGTTTTGGAGGAAAAATCTGACACTTGTTTTTTAACATAATATATTCACTCACATAAACACCCATGAGTTTTAAGGTCAAAATTCCAGAGGGTGGAGCTACATCTGATGCTTACTTGGCCCAGAATGACACAAAAATCAATAACACAGATTGACCACTTGTTAATGGTTGTCTGTTGATCATGCAACCCAGCCTTAGTGCAATATTTAAAAGTAGTCTTGCATTTTGAGATAGTTATATTCTCTGTCACAAATGTACCGTACATATACAATTAAATTAAGATCAATTGGATGGTGTTATGCAATAACAAGTCAACCCACATGAGAACAGTGTTGAGAAAAAGGGCTTTGAAGGTCATACCTGTGAAATTAATTCAGTGTTCTTGTCTGTCATGTATGGCAGAAGTATGCAGATTTCACCAGCGTGAATTTAATGGAATGATGTAGGATCCATTAGGTACGAGGGTGGTTCAGTAAATAACCTTACAAGTTGATTTACAAATTTGTACCATACATTATGTGAACTATTCTTGCTGTAGGTGGTATGGCCATTCGTGTAGTAGGTATGGAGCGTTTCAGATCCACCATGTGACACCACGTAGTCACGTGACAGCTATTTGAAGATGGCGGCCCCACTGGAGGTGTGCACCAGAGAAGAGCAGTTGGATTTTGGGGAAGACGATAGTCGCCATTCTTTGCTGGAATGTTTAGTTCTGGCTGGAAGTGATGAACCCACCATTCATCGCCTGTCACTATACGACGCAAAAAGTATTCTTCCTCCTCCTCGTAGAGTCTGAGAAGCGTTGCACACACATCGACACGCAGTTCCTTCAATTCATGTGTCAATTGCCCATCTGGCTGACACTTTTTCGTATCTCAGGTGCTCATGTATGATTACCTCAACTGACCCAACACTCCCATCATTCACACTGATGCGTTGGTCTTGGCAAATAAGCACATCTGCGGCCGCTACAGTCTCGTCCGTGACAGCAGTGTGCGGGCGACCAGGTCGTCGGGTGTCCGGCACACTTGTCAAGCCTCCTGGGAACTTCCACGCCCATTCATACACCTGCTGTAGTGATATGCAGGCACTGTGCCTTCATCCGACTGTGAATGTCTGTGGGTTTCACACCTTCACTGGCAAGAAAACCACTGCTCTTCTATGGTGCACACCTGCAGTGGGGCCGCCATCTTCAAATAGCCCTCACGTGACTACCTGGTGTCACATGGTGGATCTGAAACGCTCCATACCTACTACACGAATGGCCGTACCACCTACAGCAACAATAGTTCACATAATGTATAGTACAAATTTGTAAATCAACTGGTAAGGTTATTTACTGAACCACCCTCGTATATGTTCCTGGGCTTAGCTCAATTTTGACATTTTTGTGGGTTGACCCATTATTGCATACCACCAAGAAATAGTCACTATGTTCTACATCTTATTGACAACTTTTTCGGTGAGACATTTGAAATTGGTTTTCATAAATGGGAATCGAGACAGGTGAACGTGCTATACTGCTTGGGAACATCATCCTTTTAACCCTTTGACGGGCGGCAGGTTTTTTTTTGCCGTTTTTTTTCTTTTTTTGATGAAAAGTAGTAGGAGTGATTGATATTAATGAAAAACAATATGCTCCAATATTTATCATTTTAACTCGTGGTGGTCCTTTTGAATGTATAATGCCAAAAAAATTCATTTAGGGTGTTCCAGAAAAAAAATTAAGTACAATTAACTTTAAATGGAATAAATTTTTTTTAAATTTTTAAAGTCACTATAAAAGTGTTACTATGGTTACAAAATAATTCTAAAACACTGTACTATGAGAAATTCCTAAGAGTCCAGACTTACGGCACACCCTGTTCTGACGCCTCAGGAGGGGGTATGTTTAGCTCACGCTGGGAGGTGGAAAAACTTATTCGCATATGCCATGGTAGTTGAGCCCCCTTCCATGAGGTGGTAGGAGCAGTTTGAGACTCAAACTGCGCCATTTCTGTCTAAACGCTATGCTGTCCGTAGGCCTCAAAGGGTTAAAAAGAGAGAGTAATTTGACTAGATTGGGACAATTGAATCCTTGAATCTAAGAGTAAGGCAAATGTCCATAACGGGGATTTCTTTTGTGACAAAACAATGAGGAACATTGTAAGTGTGATAGTGACAGTTATTTTTAAATTAGGAACACCTTTCCTCACTGGACATAAAGGTAGGCTTCCTTATAAAGTTCTGTGCTTTAAAAAATCCTAACTTCTCTAACTCGAAGTTTTTTCCCTGTCCCATGGAGATTCGACTTATAGAAGTTTCACTGTATATTCAATACATAACATAACAACCTTACTAAATTAGGGGTTGGTTTAGTAGAAAAAGTCTGTTATGTCTTTGTTTGTGAGACATTGATATATTTTGGGACTTTTATTTCTAACTTCATTTTTTGGCGTTGAACAAATAATCCTCAACACGGTCAATCCACACCTGGATAATTGGGAGTACAATGTATCTCCAACCTTTTTATTTACAGGGTGCAAATGAATTCAACAGACAAACCGAAGCAGTAGTGGTGGAGTGGATATGGTGTCCGACTGCTAATCGGGAGGTCCTGGGTTCGAGTCCCGGAGGCCAGCGATCCCACCGGTGAGATAGAAAAAGCATAGGAAATGGAGGCCTACATTGACCATTAGGACTCAAGGGGGTACTAAATAAATAAATAAATAAATAAATAAATGAATTCAACCGACAAACTTGTAGGGGTAATAGAGGGGACCAAGACAAACCTATTTGACATAGGAACCCGTGTATGGAAATGCCATGTAGAGGGGGTTCATAGACAAGGCTCAGATGCGTCAGGGTGGCGGCAGGGAGCATATACTACATAAGAGGCACAAACTTCTGTCGGCGCCTTTGATGTTCGCGTCTCTCTGTTTATAGGGCGTTGCCAAGGCTGGCGGCCATTTTGAAGTGTGTGGTACGCCAGCGAGGTATAAATAGGGTACAGGCAAAAATAGGGTCCGCTATCTTTAATGGTTTTGGCTGCCATGGCAACTACATGGCAAGAACACGCGCGAATTTGAATTCGATATAGGAATGGGTAAGTAAATTGTTATTTCCGTGTATTGCCATGGCAGCCAAAACCATCAAAGATGGCGGACCCCCGCAGACCCTGACGGCCTGCCTGTACCCTATTTATACCTCGTTGGCGTACCACACACTTCAAAATGGCCGCCAGCCTTGGCAACGCCCTATAAACAGAGAGACGCTAAAATCGAATGTTTGCGCCTCTTATGCAGTATATGCTCCCTGGTGGCGGCGTTAGTGAGCAGACCATTTAGTTGCTAGGTGGCGCGCGGATTGTTAGTACACAACTTCTCAATTTGCCATAACCTGGCAACAACAGAGCCACCTAGCAGCTAAAGTCAGCATGCTAGGTAGCGTGCAGATAATAAACAACAACCCTGTTGTTCCCAGGTTATTGCCAATTGCGAAGTTGTGTACAATCCACGCACCACCTAGCAACTAAACGGTCCGCTCGCTAACGCCGCCACCCTGACACCTCTGAGCGCACCCATTCCTTGTCTATGAACCCCCTCTAGATGGCGTTTCCGGACACGGTTTCCTATGTCAAATATGTTTGTCTTGGTCCCCTCCATTACCCCTACAAGTCTGTCGGTTGAATTCATTTACACCTTGTGTACTATTCATACGAATAATGTGCTACAAAGAAGAAACAAGTAGAAGACAGAAAGAACAAGGAATTAACTGCAGGTGTATTTATTATGGTATATGAAATACAAAATGTAAGAAGAGATCATGTCATTCTTCTACTGAAACTGGGTGTGTTATTTCACAGTATCATCTTTGATATAAAGACACTTTTGAGTCTTACTGCCCTTCCTGGGTTCAATTATGTGTAAACTGTACTCCCCCCCCCCCCCCCCAATCAAACNCAAAAAAAAAAGTAAACTACTACAAACCATGGCCACTTGCATACAGTATACCTACACCATATTCTTTACAAAAATATATCCAGTATGTGCATTAACATGATTCCCTGAAGTAACCTTCTTTTTCTTCCAAAATAACGCATGGCAATCTTCAAATACAAAATTCAGTAAGCATTTACTGCAACATATGAATGAGGGATAGAGTTGGCCTTACTGGCGTGCGCGAGGCAGCAGGGTAGTAGTCGGTGGGGGCAGCGGGCTGTGTCGCAAAGGCAAGGATAAAGGATAGGCGTGTATTCGCTGACGATAGGTCTGTATCTGTAAGGAAGGAAGGTTAGGCTTGGTTAGTTTAGGTTGGTACAGCATACCCCTTCCAAAATCCAAAAAAGCAATCCTTGCATCCTTGCCTTTGCGACACAGCCAATCTTCCCCCAGCCACCACTCACCCTGCTGCCTCCTGCATGCCAGAAAGGCCTACTCTTTCCTGAATGAGTACTATTACGTCTAACATAACCTACACAAAACTAGGCCATATTATTTAATGCCTATGACTTCAAGCAAGTGTCCAAATGCTGGTTGATGAGTGATGCAAGCACTCCAACCTGACACACAGGACATGGATAATACTCCCCATCTATGTCAATGACTCCAGTGGCAAGGTTTTCGGACTTCTCATCTGGGTTTGCACAGGTCACCATGTGAACATAAAGATCATTTTCAGGCAGCCTAATCCCACATCCTGGGCAAAATGAAGACACAGAAGCAGTGACCTCCGACACCACTGGAGTGAAGTACTTGTCAATAGTGACCTGTTTCTCTTTCACTGGGCTTTTTTCCTCCTCTGTGTCTGTCAGATCATGCACTAAACGAGGAGTCTTCTTTGGACTCTTATTCAAACTTGGCTTAGTCAAGCCTGTCTTAGTCTTGTTGCTTTTGACACCATCAGTGATCCTTTGATAAACATTTGCAATGTAATTTTGGGTCCCAGAAGTACCATTTCTTACATTGCCTTGGACATCCAACATGTCACTAAGCATACCACTTCCACCTTGAACCTTTGCACCTTTCTGAAACCCATCAATAAGACCATTTCCATTGAGACAGTTCACACCAAATCCATGAGAGCCATCTAGGCCAATTTGTGAGCCACTTGGCAATCCCTTAGGCGATTCCATCTTTCCAGTTCCCAAAACTTGACCAGGTCCTCCAAAGGGCACAAATGACCTGATGTCCTTCTGTCCCTTCTTAGCAGATGGGCTTAACACTTCCTCTACCTTTCTCTTTTTACCCTTATTAAAACCCTCGGGCTCACGGACTTTTATGTACTGCCCCCCACACGTGGCCTGGTGCTGGGCCCACCATATATCGTTAGGACCTGGCGCCCTGTTCATAGCTCGTTTTACCATGCCAAAGTAGGGAGGCCTCTGCTGACAGGGTCCATTACACCTCCACCAATGCTGCTGGTAGAATTTCACCTCATCATGAAAGTTGTGGTAGACACTGATGTTCGTGGATGCACTGCGGTTTATGCGATGCATGTGTGCGAGGAACATAGGACCATGTTCTCCATGGTCTCTGTTGCGCTCAACCACAAAGAGATATGCATGGATCATCTCGTGCTGAGGAGAGAAATATGTAATGAGTTGGTGTTGACCATAATAGTAACTAGCACACATGTCAAAAAATACCAGTGACTACAATATTAATGCCATATGTTTCATAACATGCTTAATCCAGCTCTTCCACCAATATTAAAACAACCTGCATCCTGAAAAGGCTTGTTTGAACTTTATTTCTAATGCTAAAAGCATATTTACAAGTGTGAGAATAGAAGGTAAAATAAAAATAAAATAAATAAATAATTGGGGTAGTGCTTGATCTCCTTATAGGTATGTAGTGCGAACCTTTATTTATACTGCGGTAGTACGATACATACTGGAACCTTGAACGAAGTGCCTGGGCCCACAGGCAGGGTGACTGGGAGGGGATGTGCAGTGGGCAGTGCAATGTACAATGTACACCCGCGAGCATAAAGATGGTGACGGCAGGCCCTCACCTTGGGCAGGCTGCTCTGCCAATTGCAGCTATTACGGTATCAAATATACTGTCATAAATACACGAACACACGCCTGATGCAGCTAACTCGGTCCAAAAAGAGTTCATTAATTTCAGTCGGATAAAGAAAGGACAAAAAAGGGCCTGCCGTCTCCATCTTTATGTTCGCGGGGGTACATTTTGTGAACTCCCCCGGGTGGGTTAGTCTAGCAGAGATTCCACCCGAGACAAAGCCAGAGACGACCCAACTCTGCACAAAATGCAGGGGGGAGACCCCGATCGAACCTGGGACCCTTCTATCCGTGGGTACATATGTTACCACAGCGCCATTCCGCCTCCCCTTGAGAATAGAAGGTAAAACAGATGTGCATGTCCTAGAATGGATATAGGGCCATTTCTTCAAGCCATTCAGATCATATTTTGGGCATACAGATGTCGACTAAGTCCAATTCTGACATTTTTCAGTTACTTACACTATTACGTAGCATTTGTTCTGCTCTATGGTCTGGTGAAGTCAATTTAGTCCTAGATTCATTGTGAGCCAGCAAGCCAAAATTTTCTGAATTCACCAGCATGTAAAAAAGAGCAAGGTAATATCTTTGTTTTACTTTTTGGGCTTTCTGGATTTCTTTTGCATGCCAACATAAAATGGGCACAGGGGAGGTGTGGTGGCCGCGATGGTAACGTCTCGGCTTGCTGAGTGAAAGGTCCCAGGTTCGATCCCCGCCTGGGAGTTACCTTTCGCCTGCATCAGGAGGGTCTGACCTGCACCAAGGAGGTGTCTGGCAACCTAACCTCCTGGGGAACAGCACATGACCCCTTTACCGACATTGCACTTGCACCTATGTTCCCTCCCCAAAAATCCCTATCCTTACCCAATGTCCTCGTTTCCCTGCACCGGAGTGAAGTTAACTGAGAAAATTGAGGAAAAATGGTGGTGTACCACCCCCCTAAAGAACCTGTAAGGGTCATCACGGGGTACAATAGGGCATTTCCACGCAAACACAGACATGCTGTCCGTTCGTAACGCAGGTTTTGCAGACATGTACTAGCATATTTTATTGTAACAATACACACACATTGCATGAAATGGATTAAGCATGCAGTGCATGCATCCTGTCATTGTTATAATAAAATACAGTTGTGCGGGGCGGCATGGTGGTCTAGCGGTTACGCCGCTGGCCAGCCAAGCGGGAGGCCGGGGTTCAAATCCTGTCCCCGTCACCTCTGCTTGGCCGGGTCTTTTTCCGCTTTTCACCCGACATGCCGGAGCAGAATTGCACTCCCTTCTCTGCTCGGGGCCAGGAGAAAAGGCCTGGTGTTAAAGAATGTCAGAAATGGCTATCGCACGGCGCCCTCCCTTGGGAACTTCCCCTTCCCCCCTAAGAGGGCCACGAGCTCTATCACGGGGTAACAAAAAAATAAAAAAAATAAAAAATAAAAAAAAAATACAGTTGTGCACGTAGGCAAAACTTGTGTTACAATCGGACGGATGCATCATGGAAATGCCCTTTAAAAAAATAAGTAAATAAAAATAAATAAAATAAATAAAATGGGCACAACTAGGGTTCCAGAACATTCAAGTGTGGCGGCAGAGATCAGGTGACAGAGGAAACACCATGTTCCTATGGCATTTTGATTTTTTCAAGTCACATTCATATTGATTTACAGGATAAGTAAAAATGAGGGAAATGGCAGAAAAGGTAAAGTCATAGCCATCAACAGTTCATTATTATGCAAACTCCTGGTACACTGACAAAACTTCATTATAGGCTTACATGGACTTACACTTGTCAGGCAAAAGCACTAAGATTATTTTCCAGTGTCATTCGTCTTAGTAATTTAACTACTACCCATTCTTTGGAAAGGTATAGTACTATGGCTACAAATTGCTACGAAATACTTCTCTAGCTGCTCTGCCACCATCTGGTCTATAATAAACAGTGTGTTCCAAATGTCTAGGTAATTTTAGCTATTGCAAATTTCGGCCAAACTTGTCATTATGTGTACCTTTTTGGAATCCCCAATTATATATCAGCTGCTGCATTTTTCAAGCACACATGGGAATAATTGGGTACCTCGATCCAGGCACAAAAAGCTACACAAAAACAAACCTCTTTGGGTGAAATTTGCGAAAAACTAAATGGACAAATAACACATTTGGAACAGACTGTACAAGCCACTGCAATAGCCGAGACCAAGATTATTGGTATTAATAATGCTCCATCTCTGGAGTGGAAAACAAGTAGGCAAGTATGCATGCAGAGATATGGATGTGAAGTAAAGTGTATTCCAACTGAAATGTCTTCAGCAATTAAGGCAGCGATATAGAAAATCAGGACTTCTTCAAGTTCCAACTCTGGCCAAAAGAGGAGACACTCGATCCCACCCACCCTACACAAAAGAAGGGCCGCGTTTGCGGATGACCATTCCCTCTAGGCACAATAAAAACAGTGAAAGTTATGGTTCCCCCAACTTCTAGTAGTTCTCAAATCAGTCAAATTTTGACAAAATTATTATTTTCCGAAAGGTTATAGCTAAATATAAAAATCGGCTTTACAGGTCCGGAGCACCTAATTTTTCCGCATTTTTTGGTGCTTGTTACGACATGACTTAAAATACGATGGGATAAATTACTCCCGAATGCAAATGACTTTTTGAAACACTACATTAAGAATATGGAAAAAGTACAGTACACATGTGTAAGAGAGAGGTCAGTTACACTTACACACACAAAAAATCGGTTCTGCTGTTGTTAGTTAGTGAGAACTTTACTCCCAAATTCTCTTTATCCCCCCCTTAACATTTTCTTGGCCCTAAGCCATTTATTAAATTAAGAAGTAACTTCTGCCTGGTGACCCTTATAACCTTTCAAAATATTGTCAAATTATTATATTGACATAATAGTTTCCAGTAGAAAAGGAGGACATCAGATTCCATCACACTATTAAAATCAGCAGGGTGTAGTTATGAGGAATCTAATCTCACATGGGATTATAAATTGCAACAAATTACAACCTTCAAATGACACTCACCAGAAGTGTCTCCACAAGATCGCTCCTTGGTCTGAACCTCAGAAGTGGCTGGCTGAGCCTAACTGAGCAGAGGCCACCCCTACCCTCGTAGCAGCACATCCCTGCACATGATGTCATTCGAGGGGACCACCTGACTTCCACTCCTTGCAGTCGGTCCCAAAAATAAGTACGGTTAAATTCCGCAAAGAGGACATATATGTTTGGGTTGGGGTCGATCGTCTCCCAGACTGGGTCAATCAGGGAGCGGGGTTGGCTTTTGGCCCGGGGTGAAGGCGATGCATCTGATGATGAACTGGGGGTTTGGAGGCTCAGGGCCACAGCAAAATCATGGTCAAGTGATTCTTGATTGGAGTTATTTTTCTTGTTGGACAGTGAAGTTTTCAGCCATTTATCCATCTTAGTACCTGTGGCACAATGAGGAAAAAATCATTTAGTAACTAAGAATACCTCAAGCCTTGTCCTCATTTTACAAACTGGTTTCCCAAAATTAGGCAATATATCTCGATTTCAGTGGTACAATCCATTTCTATTAGGACGGGAAACTTACCCAAGGGTGAGAGGCCAATGTCAGAAAAACAAAACATTGGCTGCAATGGGTTCATCAGGCAAGGGGGCAGGGATGGTTCTGGCAATGGGACTGTGGCAATAGAGCCACTTCTTCGAGGGGGAGAATGGGTCCGGATGTAAGTGGCAGACTCACAGATTCTCCCTCAGGAGCAGGGGTTACCAGAGTATTTCACAGAGATGATTTTTTTGCCACTATAGTTAGCAGAAAATGGCTTTCCTATTTCGACTCTGACCTCTCTCCCTGGCTTTATCATCCAGTTATGAGAAAAAATGATATCTTCATTAGAATGAAGATATTTTGCTCAATTTTTAGAGCTCAACTTGCAAATAGAGTTCAATAAGGAAGAAAGGGGACTCAAAAGTATCAAATGCTTAGTGCTGGTATGAGAGTAGCTCTCCCTTACAAGTTGTAAGTCTGGATTGGGGACCTCCATAGATACTCTTAACACAGCGGTTCTTAACCTTTTTGTGCCTCCGCACCCCTTTGAATACAGTTGGTCCTTGTCGCACCCCCTATAGCAGGGGTGATTAAGTTCATAGTTAGACTAAGTCCAGAGGTGCACCTTGCTCGGACCCCCAAGGGAGCCACCTCGCACCCCAGGTTAGAAACTGCTGCCTTAACCCCTTCGGCCCCATGGCTATTTCCCCCCGCGACCTCTGCATACCAGCTATGTAGAATTGTAGATAATATTTAACCCTCTGTCTCCCGCTCGCTTATGCACGTTTTGGGTGGGGGTATAAAAATAGTGATCCTAGGTGAAAATCACTGGACTTGGCACCATTGGTTTCGCTCTCAATTCATGCACAAGATGGGATTGAAGCGTCCGAGACCTACATACCAGAATTGCATCTTGAGAGAGCCATGTACCGCCTCATATGCTATAGAGAAGGTGACGTCATTCTATCGCGACACCTGCGTGGTTTTTATTAGGTGGCTTCCACCCATCGAAAAAATCCTAGATAAATCTATATGAGGGTCCACTCCCTCTAATAAATTATGAAAACATTAAATGTCTGTTTAAAAAATTTTAAAGGTCCGGATTAAACAGAGGTACTGTGAGTGACCAGGTGCAAAACCTTTGGCCTATGACGTAGTGCCATTAAAAATATTACGTGGGTGGTGTAAATACTCATGGACATAGCCTTAGGTAACTCTTCTAGTTTCTATGGTGAAAGAAATTTCTGTCGGGGTTATACCAGTGAATTTTAACAAATTATTTTGTTTGGTTGTATTATAATACAGTAAAACTTCTGTAAAGGCCCATACACACAGGAGTCGACGGTTTTGGTCTTTGGTCGCGTTGAAGCCGCGGACCAATCATGACTCATGTAAACAAGTTGTAAACAATGTGTTGCGCTTGTTTACATGAGTCATGATTGGTCCGCGGCGTCAACGCGACCAAAGACCAAAACCGTCGATGGCCTGTGTGTATGCGCCTTTAGTCAAACTTCCCTAAGTCGACGTTCTCTATAAGTCGAAGAAAATGACGAGCTTGGTTGGTCACAATGTAATGTGGCATGGTGACCCCGCTGGGTGGCCTCCGGGTCACCCGGGGGGGTCGTGTTTGTATTGCCCGCGCCTCCCCTAGGTTGGCTCCCCTGGAAAGTGGCAGTTGATGGCCGTGTGGGGAGCCGCCTAGCGGAGGGCAAGGGAGTCGAGGAGAAGCGAGTAAGCCGGAGAATAGGCCGGACGTGTATCCAGGTTTAAGAGGAATAAACGCGAGTTGTAAGGTCCATGTGAGTATTGCTTGAGTGGTCTTGGTTCCCTGTCTAGTTGGACGGGGTTTACTGTCAAACTGGCGCCCAACGTCGGATGCAATTTTTAGTTATTTGCATACGCCACGCGTGCTCGGTCTGACTAGGCCTGGGTGTGGTTTGGGTCTCCTCTTCATCTGTGTGAGCTGGATTCGGGTCTTTTAGGCTGGAATCTGGCCGAGGTCACTTTACTAGGGGCCTGAAGAGCATAGGTGAATCCATTTGGGCACTTGAAACCTGGTCAGGTAGTGTCCAGTTGGGATGGAAAGAAAAATCCAACATGGCGGGTTTGGCGAAGCCACGCCATCGCTCACCGCTGCTCAGCGGTTGAGAGAGGGGCTCGGGCAGGCTTTGGAAGCCGGCGACGAAGAAGTGGAATTGGCCGTGGCAGCCATGATGGCCCGGTTGGTCTCCCCCTCTCCCAAAGTCACCCCTCCTTCCCCTATCGAGGTGAGGGAGGTTCGTCCATTGGTGGACTTAGGCCCGCCAACGGCCAGTGACGTAATGGTGAGCACGCCCCTAATGCCCTTTTTGGGGCATGCTCCCCCCCAGCTACCCTCTTTTGGGGACGATTGGGCCTCCCCCTCGCCGTCTATTGGAGACTGGCGAGAGCCACGTGGCGCAGGGCGGCCAGAGGGAGCTCGTAAGCTCCTGCCACCTGGTGGGAGAGAGGAGAGCAGTTCCACACCCTCTCAACAGAGGGCGGGAGCTGTCTGTCCCGAGCGCAAAAACGAGGCCCAGATATTGCCGCTCTTTTTAAAAGAGCAGCAAGCCAGTCGGTCGGTGCCTTTGAGGCGTGACGGGCCGGGGCTGGTCATAGGGCCATCTGTTCCTTTCCCGGATTTCGATCCGGCGGAGCAGAAGTCCCCGGAGGCCTTCCTAAAGGAACTCCGGCGGTACAAAGGTGCCATGAGGCTTTCTGAGGAGGAAGTCCTGGCAGAAGTGGTGCCTTATGCGCTTAAGGGAAGCGCTGCACTTTGGTGGAACCTGGTGCCCCCGCCTCGAACTATGGAGGAGTTTGAAGGCGAGTTTGAGCGGGAGTTTTTGCCCCCTCGCATGCAGGAGAAGCTCTTAGAAGAGATGATCGTGCGCAGACAGGGCGAGCAGGAACCGCTCACAGTCTTCGTAGACTGTATGGTGGAGTACCATCGCCGTGTGAACTACCTTCTCTCTGAAGGGGAGAAGGTGGCTTTCATAGTGCATCGGATGCTCCCGTTGTATGGGAGAGAGATCCGGATGCGGGCCGTGAGCACTCTTTATGAGCTTAGGCGTGCAGCGAAGCTCGTAGAGGAGCTCGTGAGGGAGGAGAGGGCCTTTAAGGCTCCCCTGCCGCAGCAAACTTGGGTGTTGGACTCCCTGGTGTCCTATGGTAGGGCCCAGAGAGAGCCGGCGCCAGTCGCTAGGCCAGAGGCGCCACCCTCGTGGGTGACGCCCCCTCAAGGAGGGGTCAGTCATGCTGGGGGCCTGTCGAGGCCACCCCTGGCATGCTACAGGTGCGGAGGGCCGCATTTAATAGCGGTCTGCCCAGAGCAGCCTCCCAGAGAGGGGGGTGCTCCTCAAGGGGACATGGCCCAGGGAGTTAGGTCTGACAGGCCGCCCCTGGCCTGTTGGCATTGCCAAGGGCCCCACAAGAGAT
>KZ538955.1:0-2500 GCA_000934665.2 Catajapyx aquilonaris
TCGCAGAAGTTGGTATTGGCCAGCTCGCCCCATGTATAAACATAGGCTCAACACCCCACCCCCTGCCCTCCGTTTCCAAGCGCAAGAACTACCTTAATGCAGGGTAGTGTTCCCATCATTTTAAATGCTTGCATGGACATCTGGGATGCACAAAGTGGGTTCTTAATCGGAAGTACTTTGCAGTTCAGAGATGGACTGGACGTTTGAGTTTGGCATAATGTTAGTAGCTAATACCTTTGATAACCATTAAAAGTAACAATGCAAAAGTAACTTCTACAAATAAACAGCTTGGTACTAACAAATAGCCATATTAGCCAGCCATGTATTTTGGATCAATCTGTATATAAGTTTGAAAGTAACTATAAAAAACCTCTACATAAACCTCTTCAAGGGACCGCCCAAAAGTTGTGTATTAAGCATTATATGCTGGAAAATTTACCTTATGGAAATGATCAAGGGACCGGAAAAAAGGGGCGTTAAAAGCGGCAAAGTGTTGTGCAGGAGTGTTATATCGAGGTTTTACTAATCCTAGGCAACACAGTGTGGAAAAAAATTGCTAACTCATATGACACTTAACTGGATCCCCACTTCATGTAGTTCTCTAATAATAGTAATAATAACAACAACATAGCAAAAATAACAACAAACCTTGAGGGAAAATAGAGTCATGCGTCCAGTGTAGATATACTGAAGCAGCACCTTGAATGCAACCACTGATGCTTTAAGGACAACTTCCCTTTGTGAAGATTCTTTCATGCCACCAAAAAGCAAGGCCCTGGAAATATTAAGTATTATTATGATTCCTCCTACATCTTGTTATTTTGCTTGACCTCACCTGAAATATTCACTGCGGGCAGCTAGGACGACCTTGTGGGCTGGAATTGCCACTCCTTCCACAAGCAGAGTGACATCACTATAATCACTATTCAAATAAAGTTCTCCTACATGATCTGAGAGAAAGGTGATGTGATCAACATCCCCACCGGGAGACTTCCCTCCCAAATGGTGATTGCTGCTCATATCTTCTGCCGTTGTACCAATATGAATTTCTTCGAATTCTGCTACCACGGATGGGCTGCAAAGATGACCAAGGTGTTACACTTTCACCTAATTGCGTTTCTTGAAGCAACCAAATAGTAGGGGAGGAATGGAAATTCCTCCCCTACTATTTGATGCCCAGAAAAGATTACTGACCCCAGTCACACCCTGTGATGGTTGTTCAGTGAGTTCAACATTGAAAAACTTGTCAATAAGGGACCGTAGTCCTTAAAGTACATCATACTGGTAGGGAATAGGGAGAGTTCAGCCAAGACTGAAGTCATGCTCAATATTCTTCAAAAAAACCAAGGGTACCCAAAAATTCAGTCACAATTTCAATGCCATATCAATTTTGTAGGGAAAAAATCCAAGCAAAGGGTGGGGGGTCCACATAGTAGTGTGATATTATTTTTTGAGAGGGATTTGGTTCAGTGCAGTTTATTGATGACTCCTAAAGCATGATCTAGGGCCATGGTTTTCAACCCATGCTCATGAAACCTCAAGGTTCCATGGGGCAGTCTGAATATGTTTGGAGTAATGGCTGATTTATTAGTCTGGTAGAGCAAAGTATGGTACCTTTCTGTAGTGGTGTTTAAAAAAAAAAGGGCACATGGTTTTATTGTAGGGGTTCCAGCAAAGCTTTGTTGGGAGGAAAGGATTCCCTGACAATAAAAAAGTTGCAGACTTCTGATGTAAGAAATGAAATACACACTCACAACTTGACACTGACCCTCTTCTAGTATTGGATCCTACTTGTTTGCTAAAGGCAGCATTGCCAACTCAAGATTGTTGAGCATCTGATTTCATGACAACAAGATTGAATTCTGGTGACACCTGGTGTAGGATACATTATCTGTTTGCATCGATGGCTATAGCGGCTATCCATCATTTACATTTCTTTTTTCGTCAGTAGTGGATTATCTAAATCATTGCGATATACAGTAGAACTTCTATAAGTCGAACTTCCCTAAGTCGAAGTTCTCTATAAGTCGAAGAAAATGATGAGCTTGGTTGGTCACAATGTAAAAGAATAGGAAATAAACTTCCCTAACTCGAATTTCTATAACTCGAAGTTCTCCATAACTCGAAGTGTAGGCAGGGCCTTACGACGGGATATCAATGCATTTTCGGTCTCCCTAAGTCGAAGTTCATGTGGGTGAGTACAGAAAATTTTCTCATTTCCCAGCCGAAGGGTCGAGAGTAGGCCACATGCACAGAAAGGCTCATTTCCTGATTTCCGTCTACCAGACATACCGAAAGAAGTGTTTGACTCGATTGTGACAATTGAATCCTTGAATCTAAGAGTAGGGGAATGTCCATAATGGAGATATCTCTTGCAACAAAATAGTGAGGAACATTGTAAGTGTGATAGTGACAGTTATTTTAAAGTTTTGAACACTTTTCGTCACTGGATATAAAGGTAGGCTTCCTTATAGAGTTATGTGCTTCAAAAATTCCAAAC
>KZ538955.1:5000-21517 GCA_000934665.2 Catajapyx aquilonaris
TGGCTCAACCAGATAGGCCTGACTAGTAAACTATTCCACTTGTATTCTTTTGCTCCTGGCCTGGAAGTCTGCTAAAGGCAAGTCGCCATTGGCAAGGTTGCCGAGTTTCGGACGGAAAGGACGACCTACATGAGAAAAATCAACGATTTCCATATAGAGGATAGAGCATGACAGTAGAGGAACTAGTGGCAGCCATCTTTGATGCAGTCAATGTCACTCGGGTTGTGGCGGTTGCTTGAAAATTTCTGGGCAGTGATCCAAATCAGCCTATTGGAGGCGGCTATTTCTGACAGCAGCCACTAGGGTTGATTGATTTGATGCACGATTTGATGCATGTCGTCAGGTAGGATGCCGGGTTACGTGCGTCAAGAAGTGATCATAATTATACAGGTTTCCTGTCCTGACGGCTGATGGGTTCACAAATTAAGGTGCATCTGTTTATAATAATTTTATTGGTGTATTTCAGGGCCTGTATTTTCTGTATCTTGAGCTACAAAAATGCACCAAAATATGGTAAACAGGTGCACTTAGTTTTTTCCGAATCTTTACCTTGGAAGGCTCATGGCCTTTTTAACATCGACATCATTATTTTCCCTGATGTACTTGTGCAAATTATCTATATCAGCTATAAGTTTTTAACAGCAGGCCCTATATGCATAATCATGTCGTTCGTCAGGATCTCAAGAAGTATACCTCATGTTTGATCTGCTTGCAGGTGATGGGTCGCATCTTGCGAACATTTTACATGTCACATTAATATGGACCGGTAAAAAACCCAGTCATTTAATCAGTTGCATTTTGGTATAATAAAATGGAGTAGAGGAAGGCATTTCATGATGTGCCTTAATAGAGGTTACATATTTTGAAAGAAAAACATTACAGGGAAGATTAAGAACCACATTTCATTAATCCAATAAAACAATAATGTTGCTAAAAATATAGCGATAGGCCTACTGATTGATTTCAAATTTGTGAACATATCATGTGTGATATGCAGTGCATTTGCTAAACTCCATAAAAAGTTAACTAAAGTTACAATCCTTATCAATGTCTACACTCCATGGCTATCAACAATGTAGAGAACAATAGGTTATTAAGATTTGATATGATTTAAAAAAAATGATCACTTAATATATTAAATCTGTATTTACCAGATGATTACAAAGATTCTGCAGCAGTATTCTGCCAGTAATAAACCTTACTTCCTAAATTACTTGACAGAAGAACCTTTGAATCTAACCCACTCGTTGGTGCTGCTGACAGGATAAGGGCTGCTTTCTGTCCTTGAAGTAATCAGGTGATAAATGCATCACAAGTTCAAAAAACTTCATGTTTCGTGGTATATCCTCCTCAGGACCTGTGAAAATAGTACAGATGCTGTATAGTTTACAAAATACAAGATTGGGTACTTATTATGAAGAAACTAGTTTTTATTAACAGTAAGACACTTACCTAATATGTATGTTGAAGGGTCAAACCTTCGATCCTTAGGACTGTCCTGAGTAGGCAACAGCCATGTAATGACTGTACATTTCACCCCATTTCGGTCCTGCATGAAGCCCCTCAGTTGAGCATAAAAAGTACATCCACCCACATCCGTGACAGACACGACGTCCCCAGCCTCATAGTACGTTCCCTGAAAACAATGAGGCTTTAATATCTTGAGATACACAATTATTAGCCAGTGACACAGGGTGTGCACTGTGCAGGTTCTGAATACTAACATGATACAGCATGAATTCAGATGTCACTACATCTGCCGTGACTGGAGGAACCGTGGCTGACTGGAAAAAATAGAGAAAGACTCAACAAAATTTTCTTGCATGTAAAAATAACCATTGAATAATTTGCACACTCACATCAGCCTCGTGTTTAA
This sequence comes from Catajapyx aquilonaris, assembly GCA_000934665.2. NCBI lineage: Eukaryota > Metazoa > Arthropoda > Diplura > Dicellurata > Japygidae > Catajapyx > Catajapyx aquilonaris. The sequence goes on from KZ538955.1 coordinate 6,877, forward strand.
TCAGAGAACGCCACCCTCTTCCACTGGCCTTCCTCCCACCACCTTTGGCACGTTCTCCACCCTTCCCCTTCCTTGGTCCACTTCGTCCTCTACCTCCATCAGAAGCAGCCTTACTAGTAGTAGGGGTAACTCCTTGCTGCTTCCCCACTGCACCCATCTCACAGTCTGACTCCTTCTCATCATCCTTTTCCTCCTCTTCCGAAGAGGGGCAAGTCCTGCAGCGGATCTCTCCCAACTCCGTAACCCTCCAGAACAATGCATCCAGAACATGGCATCTTCCACACTCTGGCTTGAAATCCATCCAATTGCCTTTGGATGGTGGGGTCTGCAATAATAATAATAATAATAATAATAATAATAATAATAATAATAATAATAATAATAATAATAATAATAATAATAATAATAATAATGTCCTAGATCTGTCCGACTTGGGAGGCCCTACCAGGAGACGAAACTATCGCCGGCATAGCTATTGGCGTCACGGGAGAAACGCAAACGCCGCCACCACAAGGTGGAGATACGTCGGGGGGGATGTATGTATCATTGTGGGTGATTTTCCCTAATTTGATTTTAATCAAATAATGGCGACACGATGTGGCAACCCCGCCATTATCCAATGTGGCAACACTGCATTAGGCGATATGCACTCCTCACAGTACCGGTATTGCTATGCAGTGTGATGCAAGCCAGACCCCGACTGTGTCCAACTGACTAAGTCATGCGTTGCACCGACCAAGTGTACGTCCCAGTGGTCCTTTACTCACCTCCATAGGTAACTCGTCTGATGATGAGGAAGGAGAGAGAGTCACTTTTTTAACGTTCGCCACTAAGTCCTCCATCTTGGTCTGTGGGGAGATGGGGAAGGGGGAGGGGCCTCAAGGGAGGGGGACCAATCAGAAGACACGAGCTCTAACATGGCTCCACTCTGATGAAGCCTAGTCCCCACAAAATGCCAGATGAAGAGGAGTTGTGGGGAACCCTTCACAAATCAGAAATCTGCGCAAGTCCCACAAATCCCTCACGAATCACTTACAAATCACACAAATTCGGATGACACGGCCATATATCCAAAATCCGGGTATGAATTATTACATTTTCAGATTTTTACCCGGACGTGGAATGCGGGTAGGCGACTATAGGCGTTGACCCAATTGCGCATCTTTTGCGGAATTCAAGGAAAGACCAGGTTGAAGACATAATCTGTGGTCTATTCTCTATTGGCACACAAAGAGAGTGCTCAACTAGCATTCTGCTAGTTTCATTATATATACAACATTTATGTTCTAATGGAGCATAAAATTATTATATGCCTACAGTAAGATGTGCGGCACTGTGGTGTAGTAGTTAACGCCAGTCTTCCACCTCTAAGGTCCCCGAGTTCGATCCCCGGATCGGACAGAGGATGCTTATGTGATGGACAGAGTTTCGATGGGTTCTCATCTCCGTGTTCGCGTGGGTTTTCTCGGGGGTTTCCCGTTTCCTTCCACTATCAAAATCCACCACAGCAAAGGCAATGATTAAAGTCGGTCAATTAAAAGACGATCCCATAAAAAAAGCCAAAGGAGGCTTATTATCATTATTATACAGTAAGACACGTATGCAACTTTTCAGAGGAATAATGTATTGTTCTTAACCTTTAAATGCCAAAACGCGAATTTCATGTTGGGACTAATAGGGTTGTAACAGCCGGAAAAAAACAGATTTTTTTCGGGTTTTTACGGGTTTTTTTTTTCGAAGACCCAGAATATTCTATGCAAAATGTGCGCATTTGATTTACGTTCCAAATATTTTACAGTCATAGAAAATAATGAGATGAAATCTGTCACATAAAATATTTCATTTTCTGCGATGTAAGCTATATGCCAACTTGTACAAAAATGGACAAACCAATCATTAATATTCTGGACATCACTATCACTACTGCTTGTGCCACCATTTTCTTTACTAGAATCAGCTTCCACCGCCGTAGGAGTGCTGCATGGTTTTTTAAATGAGTTTTAAAATGACTTCGACCATCAAACCCAATTTTTTCATGTAATATTTAATATGGACTTTGACTACCAGTTGTACGTACAATACTATAATATATATTATCCGACGCATGAATTTTTCTGGTATTCCCAAAGAGTCTGTTGGGTAATTTGCCAGTTGTAATTATCTTGCATTTGCTGCCTTTTTTCAGCATTTTCCTCTAAAGCAAATACCTGGTAAATGCCAATAAACTGGATATATATATATAATGTTTTCGACGACGAAATTTTGAGCATTTTGATGAAAGGAAACCAAGCAGCAAGCAAACCAGTTGAAATAGCCAACCGGTTTTTGGTGATGAAAGTCACAATATGATTTGGCATGAAAACACTGACACCTGTGCATTGCTGTGCATATCAGCTACTACTTCCTCTCTGGGGATAGTCTAATCGTCATTGTCCAACAATATTATATAGTAAACAATCATCAACAACATCGGAGCTATAGTGCAAGCGGACCTGGGGTTCTATAGGGCGCATTGTAGGTAGCACCTGAGCCCAGCTGCCAGTCACATTATTTGTGCGGTTGAAGGTGAATGTTCTACACTATAGGTAAGGTATATTGATTATAATGTTGGTCACTTAAGGTCATGCAGGAGATAGATTTTGATATAAAATAATGCAGCCAATCTCTATTTCTACTTGGAATTTTACAGTGCAGCATTTAGGTGGACAAAGCTCAAGCACCTCAATATCAGCAGCACATAATTATGTGGTGAACATATGAAAAACATGCCCCATACTCATCGCTTTCAAGACATATTAACTGTGCCCTAATTTGGAGCGTGCTGCATTCCTTTTTCTGTTGTATAACTTATATGTGAATAATATTCATAAGCCGCATAAGCTTACAAGGGGGAAATTACTTGGTGCTTTAATGTGAGGAGGACTTCCTAACAACCGGGCCTACCATGGACCTACCTGGATCTACACACACCTACTTGGACTTACCCGGACTTTACCTGAACCTACCTCGGACATCTTCTGAACCTCTGTCGAGGTGTACGAAGGACCTACAGTGATTTCCCCCTCGTTTGCTTATTCCTTGCTATAGATGATGTCTGCTGATTTTGTAATTTGAATTGTGGTACTGAAATTAATATATTAATGAGACCATTGACTAAATAATAAAGAGAAATACAGTAGTTGTTTTCACCCACATTATTTTACAGCAAAAATGTTTTCCAAGCAAAAACCAAAGCAAACAGCCAGGTGCATCAGCAGTCTAGAAAAAGGTAGCAGTGATGAAGTTAGGTTGCACACGCTAGTGAAGCTATTAACTCAATATTCTATATTATATGGTTGTTGTTTTAATTGTTCGTAACAATTAACCAACAAATTAGTAGTTCAGGAAGGCCACATGCTGCAGACTGGATGGCCTGTAAGGCAGTGTGACAGCCCATAATGGACATCGTGAATTTTCCTTATTTTAAGTGGGGCATCAATATCAACCAGGCATGTATGATGATTGATGAGGGCACCTGCGCCTGTGTGATTGTCGGGCCCTTGCCGTAATTCCTGATGTGAACTGGATTTTCCACCAAGACTCTGCCCAGGGACACGAAGCAAAAAACAAAACAAAAAATACAGGTTGTGTCGGGGACACAAGCGGCAGTTTTTGACGCGAAGACCTCTTTAAAATCGGATCAGTATTGGGGGGAGTGAATTGATTGTTTATTATCAGTATTGAAGTCTGGACACATACATGGTGACCGTAAAGTCTGGACACATACGTACATGGTGACCCTAATCACTCTGCATGCCAGTCCGTCACGGAACTGGGACCCACATGGTGACCCTAAAATCTGGACACATGCATGGTCACTGGTCAGTTGTCACCCCTGGCAGGGCCCTGACTGTAACGCTCACACGCCACCTCGGATATAGTAGACATGGCTCACGCGCCCCCTGGCAGGGCCCTGACTGTAACGCTTTTTCGTTAGGGTACTGATCCGATTTTATAGACGTATTCACGTCAAAAAAAAGCCACTAAAGCCCTTTCAGTGTGGTCCATTTTCCAGACTTAATTACTGGAGAAGTGTGGTGCTGGCATCCAAATTCGTTTGACCTAAATTATTCTCTGTATTACATTACCTGGGATATATCAAAGGCCAAAGCTTGCACTATACTCATCATTGAAGCATGAAGCATCACCATGAAGAACTGTAAGATGTCGTTTTAACGCAGGTGGTGAAGGTGATACCGTATGATCTCTCATAAAGTGGCATGGTCGACCAGTTTTTAGAAATGCATGATCTGGTGGCTATACCAGCATGCAGGTATAAGGGGAGGTATGCCGGTATAAGGGGAGTATGATCATTTTTGTCCAAACTTGACATTTGCCTGAAATTCGAAATTGACGTAAAGGCTATCGAAAAGGCACATTTTCCGAATAGGGTACCCTGAGGGGTAGATACCATAGAGTAGGCTATTGTTTTCAATTGCAGTGTCTCAGCAATAATCTCTATTTAAACAGCATGTTGGAGCAGGGGGTTCCCCTATATCAGAGCAAGCTGAGATTGAATTTGTCACACACGCTACATTTTTTATATGCACTGTGTAACGGAACTTGCATATTCTCACAACCTGTACACTCGCCCATTTTCATTGTAACATTATTTTAGTAAGGTACCAGAAGCATTCCAAAAAATTTGGCAAGGATAAAAATTACGGAAATCTACCTCGGTTATTGCGGCATGCCGGCCACCCCCGGGTTATACCGGCATGCCGATTTATGAGCGGTAATACTGTATAAATTAGTGTTTCGGCAAGATGGGTTTCTTATTTGGTTCAGTATATAATATATATTTCTCAATGCTCCAAAAATGCTCAACTGCCTCGACGTAATATACTGGAGGGGCCAGTATACTCCATTGGCTGCTCGTAGGCTGACGCTCCTTCGTAGTGACCCTTCGCTGTGGACACAGCCACACAGGAATCTCCCCAGGGCTGACATCTCTTGTCACGGTGAGGCTCTGTTATCAATCCATGGCCGGTCGATTCAGGAGTATGGCCGGATTGGAGGGTGGCATCGTAGTCCAGTTCAGTGTGTCTCATGTAGTATCTTAGTATGATTGGCAGATGGATAGAGACTCCCCCCTTCGCAAGGTTGCAGCCCCCCTATATTGGATATGAGGCGTGAGGCATGATGGGAGATGAGGCAAAGGCGATAACCTGGGGGAAAGCAAGCTTGTACTGAAGGTTGCATACTCCCCAGGATAAAGTGAGGACTGATCCTCACAAGAACACCCTATGCAAAGCACAAGACCACAAGATATTAATGTCGAGGTCTTGTGACATACAGTAGATGAGTTCCACAAATATCTACTTTAAATAATAATAATAAAATGGGGAAGACCTGGCCAATATGGCCTTACACCCAAAAATATCTAGTATTGGTATGTGTCAGGGAGAAAGTGACAGGCAGGTAACAGGGGGTTGACGTGGACACTAGTCCTGGTAATGAGAACTTAGCAATTAAATTGTATTTTAACACTTCGACAAACATATTCACACAGTCTTAAAAATCACAGTTTGTTTCATGGGAGCAACATTAACCCAGCACAGCCATATTTATGTCAGGTAAGAGCAGCAGAGGTGTCACTATTCTATGCTGCACTCAATAATGATAATTTTAAACTCAATTTGTTTTACATATGTGTACATATGAGTGTATGTGTAACATATTAGATTTCTCCAGGTACCGGTACATAAAAATTTACACAACGTTTCATATAATATGTTTGTCTATGCATCTTATATTGCAGTGGGAACTTCACAATACTTACAAGGGAAGTGTAAGTGTTGTCCGTGGAGTTGCTGAATGAAACTTGGCACAATAATATAGGCAGGTAAGTTATTAAACAAAATACAAACAATTTAGGCGAATGCCCACAAGGTCAAAAGACCTCTGGAACTCACAAGGGACACTTTCCAAGGTCTCACCGATTTTCTTGAAATTCGGTACATTGGTAGGCACCCCAAGGGATGAAAAACGCACCTAAAGTGACCTGCTCAAAATGACCCAGTGACCCCTTTTTGGGGGGCAGAGGTAACTCTTAAATGCCGAAAACTCACAGATTTTCTTGAAATTCGGTGCATTGGTATTTGGTAGCCCCCAAAAAGGAGGGGGGGGGGGGTCATTTTGAGCAGGTCTCTTTAGGTGCGTTTTTCATCCCTTGGGGTGGCCTACCAATGTACCGAATTTCAAGAAAATCGGTGAGACCTTGGAAAGTGTCCCAGTTCGAGAGGTCATAACTTTTGACCTTGTGGGCATTCGCCTAAATTGTTTGCATTTTGTTTAATAACTTACCTGCCTATATTATTGTGCCAAGTTTCATTCAGCAACTCCACGGACACACTTACACTTCCCTTGTTAGCTTCAACATACAGTAAATAAAATGAAATGGCATGCCACAAAAATAAACGAAAAGGAATCCATTATAATACCGGTGTGTGCACAGTACATTGTGGCAGAACTTTCCAACTTACTGCTTAGTGTCAGCATATAACGCTGACATATCACAACGACAAATAAGCCAACAAGAAATCCATTCTATATACTGGTATGCGCACATTAGGTTGTGGCAGAACTTTACAATTTGCTTAGTGAACAAATAACACAGGAATGGAAATATCAGATATATTATACAGGTGGCAAGAATGTGATATGCATATCGTCACTTTGACTTATTTCTTCTCTCCTAAGCTAATCTCGAGAAGGAGAGTTGCCAATGAGACAATTGAATGAACAACCAGATGGGTGGAGGCATTTAGGATTTGGAGTATCTCCGAGGTCAGGTCCTGGCACACTAAATATGACGCTGCAGTCACCACGGCGCTTCCAAGGTAGAGGTAGTCTGCCTCAACACAAGCCAACTTTGCCCTGTTGGGAAACGGAGCAGAAGGATCTACGTGAGAGACAAATTAGTGATTCACTGCTGCTCATAGCAATTAATATGAAATAACCATGCTACTTGGACATGATGCTGGCTTCGCAAGCAAGTTGGTTCCTAATTATGATTGATGCTTTAATTGCTATCAACACTTGCCATTTTATGTGAACTCTTCACATTTTGAATGTATTTCCTTTTGCATGTATTGAAAACCGCTGCATGCAGTGGAACTCAGCATTTCTAGCAGCTATAGGCAGATTTTTCTCTAATATTGTAGCAGTGCATTACAGATATTATTGACTTACTTGTCCTCTTCAGTGATCATCATATTCCCAGTGACTGACGCAAAGAATCGGTCATACAGTCTCCTGTGTTCTAAGTAGGATGTGTCTATGAGTCTTACGCAGGCCTGGTAGAAGATGCAGGTCTTCACCTTTTCGCTCTGCACTGCCAGGAGACACTCCACGTAATCCAACGGAGTGGGCACCAACATCTTAAAATTTAATAATGCCAGTCATTTAGTTTGTTCAACAAAGAGGAATGCATTTCTATGTCAAGTTGCAAGTTTTTGTCATAGCATGCAATGTATTATTCTTATTATTGTAGGTTCCTGCTCTTGTACCCAAGCTAGCTGTAACAAGCAACTGTGCCACTTTAGTGCTTTTTAGTGTTTGTGTTACTTGCTGGACTACCTTAAAATAATATGATTTATATCGCAACCACATCAAGTACCTGAAAGGATAGCGTGCTGAGCACCCGAATTTCGGAAGTTACAATGCTCTTCAGGCTGTACCCTTTTCCCAGCGCATCCTTGACGTACTGCTGGACCTTTTGAGGGCTGAGCCCCTGATAGTGCTTCACAACTTTAGAGGCAAGCTGCATACAACTGAGCACCCGGAGGGTCACCTGCTCCTTGGCTCGCTCCACAATCTTGGCCCACACTTCCTGCTTTCTGAGCTGGTAGCTCAAGCTGCCTGGCCACCTCCTCTCCTTCTGAAGCACATCAGTCAGGTACTTGTTGAGGTTCTGCTCATGCCTCTCCACAAAGCGATTGAACAGCTCTACGCTCAAGTAGCATATGGCCGGGCTCATCCCCAGTCGTTTGGATGTGACAAAGATAAACTTGGCCGTGCTGCAGTCAAAAGTCGATCTTCTCATTTGTTTCAGTGCATTCTGGACCTCCAACCAGTTACGACGACGCAGATCCGCAATCCAATCATCTAGCATGTCACCTGCAATTTGGGTGTTGCAGTGAGAGAGTACACACTGCTAAAGTGTGCAAGGTCATTGACCTATCACCTAGTTAAAAATTGATTTTGTTCTGGACCATTGTATAGCAGGTAGGTACAGTTTTTTCCAACCTTTTTTGTTCTAATTGCATGCCAAAGGTCAATGGAATAATTATGTTGCCCAAGATGAAACATATGGGCACTATCCCCCCAAGAGAGCACTGCTCTACCACAGGGGAAAGAAAATATATAAATATATAAATAAAAATAATCATATGGGCACTACCGGTCCCAACCTTAATTCTGTGCCTATTAGCAACTGAATAGTGTGGACCAGTATATTATCATAGTTCCAGGCAAGTAGTTAGTTTTAATTATATAGTGGACAAGTACTGGACCAGTATTCCACAGTACCATGTAAATGACATGTAATGCGGCAATGCAATGTGTATACGTACGTGACACTGTCGGGGTCCAGTCCAGCGGGGTGTCGTCCATCTCTAGTGAGCCTTGGTTGCTTGGACCGCTCGACGACACCTCTTCATCCGATTGGAACTCTGTAATAATCACGTCGAATCTACAGATATTTCTCGGCCAAAATCGCCTCTATCTCAGCAGGTCAATGCACCCAATTGGAACAAAAATAAAAAATAAACAAAAATCCAATTAATCTGGCCACCTTGCAACTAACTCCTTATTTTACTAACCATACCGTGCTATTGCGGGTTTTAGTTAATAATCCGGATCGTGCATGTACAAAAATTATTAAATTCAATTGTTAAAGCTCGGTGCATGCTCTGCGTCTGGAAACTCACTTGCATGCCTTCCTCGCCATTTCTCACTTTTTTCTTCAAGGTTTTGGTTCGAAAGAGGCTGCGTTTGATCTAGTCGCATCGTCGTATCAGGGAAAGTAAGCAGGGACGGTACTGGTGCAGTGTACACATTGTGGGCGTTGTCTTGGGGGTAGAAAAAGGCAGCCCCATCCCCCATGACACTCCTCTAATAGTACCAAAATTCGACCAAAATAGTACCTGATAGTACGGTACGTTAATACCTGTGTCTCGGCTAGGGTGAAATTTGGCGCTGGCGGCGCTAGATCTCGGCGAGAGAGCCATCTCTGGGTATTTTCTCGAACTAATGCGAGCGGCGCTGCCCCCCNTCTCTCTCTCTCTCTCTCTCTCTCTCTCTCTCTCTCTCTCTCTCTCTCTCTCTCTCTCTCTCTTGCACTTGCACCTTGCACATCCCCTCCCAGTCACCCTGCCCGTGGGTCCTACGTCTACCTACGCCCGTGGGCGCTACGTCAAAATGTTCAATCAGGACGAAATAAAGGTTCCCTCCCTGCGGAACGATGCAGGGAGGTATATAGCTTTTTAAAAAAACTATCTTCATACTGTATCTAAAGTACAGTATTGCACAATATGGAATCTAAAATCATCACTGAGGAGAAGCTCTTTTCTTTTCAACTTGTTATTTATTTTGGAAAAATAGCAGATTAAATTTTAAAAAACTTTTTCCCAACAAGTGTCGGAATTACCCCACAGGGGAATGCAATATCATATGGAGGTGGTCAGTGAGAGTTTTATTTACTGCAGATGGGGGTAAATGCAACACCTGAACTAATGATGCATTTTGGAAATTTTGTAGCAATTTTTAGCCAAATTTAGTGAGGTCCAATCATTATATTGGTTATATTAAAAGTATTGTGAAGTACCGGTACATATTTTCTGGGGCAACATTATCAGCAGTCAGTATGCCAGAAATCTCTAAAATAATAAAACCAANTGCAACAGAAATGCTTCTAAATGTCCCGGGAGTTAAAAGTATTTCTTTCGGAACATCATTTTCCTATACTACTCCATGAAAGCGCGGGGAATATCGGCCCGATCGCGCCAGTGGCGCCGCCAGTGGCTGGACCCACTTCAGCATTCTACCGTATCGAGGAAGTCTGGCCACCATACCCTGTTTATACATCTTGAATAAAACCAACCTGAAGTTCAAATACAGGTATTAAATTTCATTGGAGTCTGAAATAGGTTAATTCCAACATGCAAAAGCAACACGAATTTACGTTTAAAAAAATCTCTCTTGGAGTAGGCCCTATGTCCTATTGTTTTCCCTTTTCACTATTTTGCAGCAGAGATAAGAGCATATTGGTTGTGACTATGTATGCAGATAAGGATTTACTGCCAATTTTTTGACAAAGTTCATTTTCAGCATGCCCAGTGTACTTTCAGTCATGTGTAAGTATAGGTGTTGGCACATTTTCCCATATACGGTTCGACCTCCCATGCCTCTATCAGGCAAGTAAATATTTCGGGAATAAGTGCAGCCGTATTTTTTGGCACGATCATAACGCGACATGCACCCAAAGAGGCCAAAGTTGCAGCAATTCTTCACTTCGTCCCCATATTTTATTACAAACTTTTAACACTCATTGGTAGAGCCATTACCCAAAAATGTGACCTTAGAATGGAATATTTACTTTTAACTGTCAATGGCGGAGCAGTAACGTAACAACTCTACCTTAAAAGTACATAAGGTGAAGTGGGGGAAGTGCACACCCGGGGTAAGTGCGTTTTTCTCAAAATGAATAATTTTCACTTGTCTTCTTATTGCAGAGAACCCTTCAATTATTCTAATGAATCAAGGAACTATATAAGGTGAAGTGGGGTGCAGCTACATAGCTGACGCGTTTTGGTGTCGTCAGCCATTTTCATTCCAATATGGCGGCACAATATGTGCACTTACCCCGGGTGTGCACTTCCCCCACTTCACCTTATATAGTTCCTTGATTCATTAGAATAATTGAAGGGTTCTCTGCAATAAGAAGGCAAGTGAAAATTGTTCATTTTGAGAAAAACGCACTTGAACATTTGATTTTGTGAAAATTCGACTAAAGTAGAAGGTAGTGCTGGTATATATGTGAATCATTTGAAGATACCATAATGTCCCATCAAATACATGTGAAACATTTTACCTAGCACACTTTGTTTTTAAGAAATAAATATACTTAGAAATTCCATTTACCTTCTTGCAGTCTATTAGGCTCGTGTCAAGAGTCACGAACTTTGACCTGCCAACATGACACGTAATTTTAATCGGATATTTTTTTGGATGCTATTACCGGATTATGCGTACCGTTTAGAATTGAAAGCCAGCACCTTTTTCATGTATGAGGGGTGCACATCTACTGAAATAATCGGATTATGACTTATGTAAGCCACCGTGGTGGCGCCACCTAGCTACTATGCCCTGATACAGGTGCAAGGCTTGTGTCATTAGCCTTTAATTACCACATAAAGGCGCCACGTAGGCCTTAGAGATCGTGGAGGGGGAGGGGGAGTGGCGCCACGGTAACGTGCGCGCCCACGGATGTTAAAGTCCCGGGATCAAATCCCGCCCGGGGACACTCCCGTCATCCCGTGCAGAGTGTGGGTCGTCTCTGGCTTCGTTTCTGGGTGGAATATCCAATAGACAAATCCACCCGGGGGAGTGCACAAAATGACCTCGTACAGCATTGCACTGCACTCTGCACATCCCCTCCTGTCATCCCGCCCGTGGGCCCGGGCGATTCGTCAAAGGTTCCAACTTGTACCATCTTGAATAAAGGCTGTGCTGATGCCCGCAAGGGTGAGCACTTACCCACAATTATTTTTATTTTTATATTTATTATTATTAGAGATCGTGGCAGTAGGTAGTTAAGAATATTTTCCAGCGTTTTAAAGCGAAAAACCTGTAAAGAAGGTAAGTCCACTTACCTTCTTATTGCAGAGAACCGTTCAATTATAAATATACTTGGGCCTCTGATTCGTATCACAGGAACTACAAAATGTCACCTTCGAACCGCACATGATTAGAACCGCAGATGATTACAATCGCAGTTTATTAGACTGGAAAACTGATTGAGTCGTACACCTAAAATTGGGAGAACATAACTTTACCAAATTCCAGCGAACTGAACGCGTATTGTTCCTCGTGCACGTGAACCAAGTCCGGCCAAGTCATCTCACTAATTAGCTTATAGCCTTGGCTTGGCGTCCACCACGATCTCACGACTTTGTACGGCGGAGTGGACAAGGCTTGGCTCCCAGACAATATCTGACAGGTTTTTTCGGCAGACGACTTGGCGCGTTTTTTACGAGTGCGTTTTTGAGGGGGATACTGTATATACTCGAATATGGTGGAAATCCAAGAAGGTCATGGGTGTCATGGACTCATGGCAAAGGCTGGTCTTGACGTGGAATATCCCATACAGCCTATACAGGGTGCGGAAATTTACGTTCCCTCGCTTTGTGGATGGTATAGAAGGTTATATAGACCAGCTTGACCTCTACCATGTTATCTACACGTGCTCTTTTTTTAATCAAGCGAGACAAACACACCTCAACGACTGGCCTAGAGTCCCCCCGGACAAAGTGTATGCATTGTTACAAGACCCACCCCCCCACATCCTGTATCAGCTATATTCATACTTTGTACAAGCCACAAGATTATTGAAACACGCTGAGATTACTTTGTAAACGCTTCCCCCTCCTGTTATGGGGTTTACCTAAAAGGAGGTTAATAAACTACTATTATTATTATTATTATTATAGAGTAGACGATCGTAGGGTTATATAGACGAGACGATCGTTTCAAGGATAGGCATCATGGATCACCGGAGCATAGTTCCCGAGATAATGGGCTTCAAACACATGGTATCAAAATATATCCTGGAAGGTATATGCGTCCCTTTACGCGACCTTGCCTTTTTCATATAAGGTTTTAGGCGTTTTCATGCAATTTAAATTTAAGATTCTATTCCATTAGGTATAGAAGGCAGTGGCCTAGGCAATAGAAGTGTCGTAGGCTGTATCTGCGACATAAGAGCTACTCTAACTCACTCTTTATTTAATCATAATTATCTGGGTAACTATAAGCTGCGGAGACCCACGGCATCCATATGCTATACTTAAAATTATCACCTAGAACCCCACTATACCATCCCCCAAAGCGAAGACAAGTTTCCGCACTCTGATGTGTAATAGTAATACAATACAATCTACATCTCATGACTTACTTGCCGGGTATGGTCCAGTACACTCTATGCGTCGAACAACATCACCCGAAAGATAGGTGGCAGGAAATGGTCATGACTTGCACTGGAACACTTAAATCCTAGTAATTTCCAGTTTGCGATCATAGAAAACCCTTATTTTCAGGCTTGTATTGGCGGCAGCAGTTGACACGAGTTACCCACAGGTGGCAGAAGCGCCTCGGCAGAATGCAAGTGGTCAGTGTAGATAAAGGCCTGCAGTACATAATCAACGTATCAACATAATATGAACAATCACATGCGGCGAGTACAATATTATTTATTCCTGAGGCACAAATGATTCATTATTTTTCGTTATGTAATAATTTAAAAATGTGAAAATGTACCATTGTCTTAATGCGAAGAATTATTGCACCATTATTTGATTATTTTTTTTTACACCATTTACAATTATTGGTAGCTGACCTTCCAGGGACCTTCCAGGTTTTCTTTAAAGCCATGGAAGTAGGCCTATTATATTATCAGGTTTTCTGAGCTCCGTTTTTGCTGGGGGACACCCTAGTCTGATTACGATTTTCTTTATTTCACGTACACGACGCGTTGTCAAATCACAAAAGAATTTTTGGGATGAAATATTGCCGAGCGGCCTCCATTAGCCAAAGTAGACTAAACCCCTGCCAATAAAGGCTCAGATATTTCTGCGTCACTGCTCATGAATTAGGACTGGAGGCCTTCGATTTAAACGAGGACGACAGAAAAGGGATAACAAAAAAAGAGGTAGGGGATTTATGCTCATATAGGCATCAGGATCAAAACGAACAAGTTTACGACTACACGCTCAATTTATCAGACAACCATTCCAAAGACTTCTTTGAAATGGGATTCATTTCCGTATTTGCAATGGTGGGCCCTCAGTTTACAGCCAAACTGGTTAAAGGAAATCGTCTTATGAAATATTAATGGGAGGACGAAGGAATGTAAAACCAGTCATTACGCCCCCGGATTGAGTCACCCCTAAACACTCATTCACTCAATTCAGATTCAATTAGGTGGCGCAGTTGGTGTGTCATTAAATAGCCCTAGTAAATATTTTCGTGTTTCCTAATAGTATTGCCTGCTGAGACAGCGTGGTTATAATATACACATCGAATATATATTTTTACAGGCTCAGAAGACTAATCAATTTATGGCCGCACAATACAAACATAAGAGAGCTATAATTAACTAGGGTGGCCATACTCGACCTCTCAGATATTAAAGTATTGTACATTATCTTCTCCAAAGACCAGCACATTGGCAACCGTATGAGGCAGTTGGCTCAATACGATTTTAAAGTAAGTAACACCGTCGCGTGCTGGTCTCTGGCGAAGCACATTCAAATTAGCACCCACGCTGCTTCAGCAAGCAATGCCAGTAAATTCAGTGAAATTCAAATCCCCCCCCCCCCCC
>KZ538955.1:21621-47348 GCA_000934665.2 Catajapyx aquilonaris
AAAAAAAAAAAAAGAAGGAAGAAAAAAATGGTGTGCTTTTCCCTTTCCCCTCGCAGCAGTGTGGAAATCTTAACGACGTCGGGGACTCGGGGCAGGAAAAATACGGCCCATCCTCAAGTCATGCAAAAATCGTTTCCTACTGGCGCTTCTTGTGTTCCCCCCTCCCTCTCGACTCCCCCCCACATCCAACTCCCCCATAAAGCCTTGTGAAGGCCCTGCCCCTCGCCGATAACCGAATGCAATTTCGTGAGTCACCAATAAGGCCGTTTTCCCTCGGCCTCCCCTTTTTTCCTTCTCCCTTGGGCCGGCATCAAAACTCCAGCAGGGCTCCTGGATCCTGGATCTCCAATGGCCGCCCCCCCGATCATGAAAAATGTCGTCTGTCTCTCCACCCCCACCCCCCCTTCCCCAAGCCCACATCACCAAAGCAGGAAAGGATAGGCCCCAATTTCCATGCCTGGAGTATCGACACATCGCTTTTTCACTTTGATATCGCCATATGTCTTGGACACGTGCCAAACCTGGTACGTAAACATCACAGCGTTTATATTTCGGCTTTCTTACTAAAAAATTTAACATGCTAATCATATGCAGGATGGGGTCAATAATTTATGACCAGCCGGCCCTCCAGCTTATTCATTGCTGGAAGCGGAATGCTTGGACGCTCCATAAAATTTGTCAATTCATTACTTTCAGATATGTATACTGTATACATATCATTATTGTGAAACCTCAACGTCATTTGATCTTATAAGCCGTCACACGCGTTATGTGTGGTGCAATATCAAGACAATTTTCAAATGGTCAGTGCTCTCGCAATTAGTGCTTCCTGCATAATGAAGCCCGTTGTGCCAAACATCTCTCCTCTACAGTGTGGAGAACAAGAGGCAGCACGAGGAGGAAGCATTGATCACTAAAGGAACATAGTCTTGTCCTTCCCTTACCCACCCGCCGTTTCCCCCCCTAACCCCTTCACCAACTTGGAGACATTGTCCAGGAACCTAGCAAGACGCGTCCATTGTGCGACAGTAATTAGCCCTAATCCCTTCCCTCCAAAGACATGATTGACTCTAATCTGAGTACAAGTTGCGTGGTTCGTTGTCTAGTAACTTATGCATGGTCGGACTGCATCACCTGATATTGCTCTTTGTAGCGGTTTTATTTATTCACTTTTTGACACCCCTGTCCTCGGGCTTGCTTATCGTGCCAGTTCAATTTGAAATGCACTGTTACACTGTGGAACGGTGCTGGGCTGCAATATATAGGGAAGAAAGAAGAGAGCATCGAATTGGACCTGGGGGGCAGCTGAGGCAGGCACTGAAGCAGGCACATATCATCAGGCCGAGACATACCTATTGATCGGTCCAAGGAAAGGGGGGGCTGGGCTGCTAGGAGACCAGCAGAGAGAGAGACCAAGAAAATGACGCGAGGCCGTCAACAGCTCCTCGGACTAGTAGGACTTCCAACCAAGGAGCCTGTGACAGACTGCCATCCTGCGGCCGACTCCTTTCCCTCGACAGGCATGCCAACTTTTTGCACTCTCTTCGATTATATAGCCGACACTTGCAACAGCCGTCATTGTGCGACAACAACAGGACATTATTATAAGCCTGGAATGGTACTATAGCTACACATTATAACAGGGCATTTAGAATCAAATACTGGATATCGATTTCTATCGGTTAGTTTCTCTCACATAGGTGAGTGTTACTATGTTTGTCCAGAATTCAGATATTTTCATTGCACATATATGTACATATGAAGTGTCTGCAAAAATAAAAAGGAAAGGCAAATTCTTTATGGGATGAATTACAATCAAATGCAAAATAAAGCTTTCCAACAAATTCTGAAATTTAAAAATAATATTAGAACATCCATATCATATACATAACAATATAAAACTGGGTCCTGCATAGTGTAAAGACGAAAAAAATAAGTTAGGAAAATGCACTAGTCTACTGATGTAGTAGGCCTATTGTAGTTGAATCACCTTTGTGATGGCCCGATGCTTTCAACTTATTACATTTGCGAGCCGGCTTGTTGTTTGCTCGGGTTTCTGTAAACCATAATATTAAGACCTAAAGTAGGACCATACAGTATATTATTTTCACAAAACATGGCTTGAATACATGTAGACATACTGTACATTGCAAGATTAATATGCAACTGCAATAACATATAATTACAATATAATTCAGGTATAGAGTATGACATTGTTGGACTTACTCAGTTACTAGATAATTGTGTCGTCATGTAGCAAAAGCAATAATTAACATTACTACATTAATTAATGGACTATTAATATTGTTCATATGCATTGATAAATCATATAATACGATAATTTGTAAACAATACGGTATATTATGAATGTCGTACATCTGGAGGTATGGTAGTATGGAGGTATGGTGTATACATTTTATTTGTAACTGTCAAATGACAGTATAATTATGTTGAGGACATTTAAAGCGAAGTAGTATAACGGATATAAAAGTAAGTTATAAAGTCAGAGACCGGTTTGAGGACACGCCTTGTAGCATACATGATTTAGGAGTGGGGATCGAAGGGGAGGTTCCTTTTTTATATTGCTGCAGGTGTTTCAAGCCAAGCTTATGCAATGTGTTTTAAAAGAAGCAAAACAAATCACTGATTTTGCCAATATCTACAGTACTTTGTCGAGCAGGCGCATTGTTGCAGCGTTGTGCGGAAAATAGCATGTCATTTTAATTTTATTCACAATTAAATTGTGTCCAATGGAATTATTAAGGCAGGGGAGTATATTTTACTTCAATTGTTGCACATTTACATAATTTCCCATAACACTATACAGTATACAGTATATACTCCCGGGGGGGGGGGGGGGGGGGGGGGAAGGANAAAATAACCAAACGGTGCAAAATAACATCTGCAAAATTCTTGGTCGCAATATTCTTATGGATACCACATCCAGCTCGACGGAGTAACCCTTCACACTCTTCCACCTATTTTGCAAGTGAAAATGTTATGGTACGCGTGATACACATCTATAAGCCATAATGGATTTTCTGTGTTGGAATCTAGAACTCCAGATCCCTGCAGTAGAGAGTGGCATTGCCACGAAACAAGAGGCAAGTGCGCCATTCTCGACTTTCATCCACTTCCCAAGAAACCAGGTCCGGCCATTTGCTGGATTTTCAGAGGCATAATGCAGGCTTGAAGCGCGTAAAAGGGAGCTATACCTGTCACAAACAACTCCGCACCATTACCAAAGCCTGCTGCAGCCGGGAGTTTTGTTGCTAACTCTTCGTCTACTGCTGCTGCCTTGCACACCAAGAAGAAGAAGAAGAAGCCAAGATGGCTTCCGAGGTCCTCCGGCGACATAAAAAGCCCCATTTGATGTCATGGGGGAAATAAGCCGGCATATAGTTCTCGGGTGGCGCTGCTCAATGGCCGGAAATGCGTGTGAGGATTCTCCTTCTCCAGACACAGGAGGTACATTTCAGAAGATACTGGACCTCCAAGCAATCCCATCCATTCAATCGTCCACAAGTGTAAATAGAACCTAACTAGCATCAACCAATAACGTAATGAATTGCTCTTAATTGGCTCCATTATCGCGGTCCTCAGAAAGGGATATAAACCATTTCGGATTGCCGTTTGAATGGTGAAGCATTTAAGACGTATTTTGCCTTAGTGGTCCCTTCTGCGAGCTGACAAAGATTAACTTCTCTTTGGCAAATATTGTCCTTTTAGTCAGGCTAAAAGATTGAGTGTTGTGATGTGACGGATTTTGGAAACTTGCGAGACGCGTCAACTCTTTAGAGATCCTGGAGAATTTTGGAGAACAGATTATCACGTATAATACCCTGAAACACTTAGCATAATTATATCACTTCAAAAGCATAGCGAACAAAAAAATTAGACAGGAATTATGTAATTTTTAGGTACAAAACACTTTTAATGTAGGTTAGAAAATTATAACTTCGTCGACTTTATTGCACAATTAGGAAGATTGCATAACTCCATTCTATACATGCGAAATTGACTCTGTTGCTTTTATTGTCAACAAGGATTTATTGCTGATGATGTAAAAACTGGAATTCAAAAAATTCGGGGTATACGGGATTTTTGGACAAATAATGACATTAATAAATTTTTTCTGGTTTAATTATACTGCACCTTAATTGTATTATTTATATGTTGCTTTCAATTGAAATTTACAAAATTATCACAAAGTGGTACAATTTGTTTTTAAAATCGGAGACAGACATTCACAACGCTCAAGGTTTTAAAAAGTAACAACGAAAATTTAAATTATAAGTGTTAATAATTTGGTGTCTTGTTGAGGTTAATTCTATAAATTATATTAACTTTTGGAGACTTTTACAGCTAAACCTTAAGACTGATCCAATTTCATGCGGACTATCCGGTTGTCAGATACTGTATCTCTAAAACTATTTCGAGCTTCAGTTTCAATAATGCAATGTGTCTAGGTATATAGTATGCGATTCAAAAGGGTCAACTATACAGGTAAGGAATATTTGCTATGCAGTGTGACCTTTACGTCCCACAGACACACATCTATGTTCATGATTCAGATAGTGCCTCGCACCACTAAACTGTGTTCCTACACCATCTTGCTGAAGGGGGTTAGAGGTTGTACTTGGTTTGAGAAAATGGCAACAATCCATCCATCATGCCTATAGTGTGAGGCTCGGCGCTCCACAAAGATTTAGCGGTGAGACAAATGCCTGACAACCTATATAAGTTGTCAAACTTGACCCACTTGATATTCTCCTTTGGGTCATGCGAATAACATTTTCTAGCATGTTAAGGTCAGAAGGGACCTCCAGAAGCTGACCGGCAAACCTGTTAAGGACGCTGTAGCAGGTGATCCGCCATGATACCTCCTATAGAAAAAGTACGGTATCATCATACGTGTTTCCGACTGTGTCTGAGAGTCTATACCTCGTTACAAGTTGGTTTCTCGATGTTCCTCATACTTTCATTTTAGATTTTATTGGGCCAAAAGTGGGTCGGTAGAGAAAAAAACCACTGTATTCAAGCTCAAAGATGGTGGTTGTACAGTACCTTTTCAGAGAGAGAAAGAAATATGGTATAGAGTCAGCAATGTGATTAAGTATAATGACGTAATATTAAAGCATATTTCTTGCGTTTTCTATCGGTATAACATCCACTCCATGTCAACCATTCATGCTCACAGAAAATATACCTACATTCTTAATGCATATTAAAGTGCGTTTGATTCAGTTTGAGTAAAATACCAAGTGACTTTTCACTCAATCTTCTCTCTGAAATGGGACTTTGTTTTTTCGTGGGGTTTTTCACTCAATATTTAAGTCCCTTTCAATATATTATTAGTCACTCTAGCGCTAGTCGGTGAATGAATTCCGCACTCACTGTCTCTCGAAAATTGCTCAATCTGGGCTTGAATTCTTTTTCGCACTTTAGCGGATCTTTGATATAAGTATAATATACTGTAAAACCACTAAAACGGTATCTTAATCTGTAAAAGTCGATTTGAGTGGAAGTGGACAACAAAAATAATATCAATGCTATTGTACGTTTTCAGGAACTCTGATGGTCCCTTGTGACTGCAATGAGAGGAAGGGGAGATTGGGAAACAAAAAAACAGCAACAATTAGTGTGAAATTTTACGACTGGTAGTTGTATACGGACTAATGAAAGAAAGTGTGAAAGAAAACACGTTATCTAATACTCTTTGGTGACATGCATTTACATTTTACAGTATAAAGTTTTGTGGTTTTTGCGGGCTTGAGTATCAACACTTTTGCATGTCGTCAATTTATTGTTGGAATAAATTCGAATAATTTCAATGCGGGTGTAATATCCTATCAATGAAAAATTTCAACCGTATTTCCAAAATAAGTAGCCATGTAGATCAAACTATAACCTAATGATACACATCAGCATGTACTCTGTCTCCAGTTATGCAAGTATGTACAAGAAAAAAAGCATACCACCCACCTTTTTATTTCTTGTGGACTGGTCATACGATACTTGGGCCCTATGAGGCATGGCGTGCTTTTATATGTTTTTAAATACGGTATACAGTTTCAGAACAATAACACGCTATTACTGATTCGTGATCTGCAGCAAATTGTGTGAGTGATTTCAAGTCATTGAATTATGACACTGACACGAAGAATCAATATTAGAATAAAGCTTTAGAGTAAATTGCCTATAAAGGAAAAGTCACATGGGACTTGTGGTAGTCCGCCAAGCCCATGGGCTCGAAACCACAACTTTCCCGTCACCACCCGCTAAGAATATGTAAAATGGGGGTTTTGTGCCGTAAAATATGAGTGCCTCTCTTTTGCCTGTATTTTGAACAGTTTTGTTAACATGTTCACTTGAAAGTTGATATATCTGGAAGCTACAATTTGACATTAATCTGACAAATGAAGAAGTCCTCATTGTCAGAATCACACTGGAATCATCGGCTGAAAATTCCTTTGCACAACATGTCTTTGGGCGAAATTATGGGTACAGTTTGAGAATCGTTTATCCGAAATGCTTGCAACCGGAAGTGTTTCGGATTTCTGATTTTTTCGGATTATGAAATATTTTTCGTGCAGTTGTATCTATATATCAATTGGGACTGCTTTGGGATGGGATAAATGCCTCAAAAGCTACCCAAATATACATTTCTTAATATTTCTTAATACAGGCCATACATTAGCCCTGGAGGAATAGTTTGTAAATTTGAAATAGTTTTGTATACAGGTAATAGTCATGTTCTATACTCACATGAAATATCCTATTTGTGGCTCGTCATATCAGCACTCAAGAAACCTTCGAATTTTGGAATTTCGGATAAAGTATTCTCAACTATAAAAATGTCCTCTCCTTGTCAAAATAGTGTCAGTGTCAAGTTCTATAGGGGCTCGAAAGCAAGGTATAAGTTACAAGGTTTCAAATTTTTCACACGGATATGCTGTCATTTTACTTAGTTTGAGCAGGTTCATTTAAATAAGGATAAATGTTATCCATTCACAATACCGCAATGTAATGGCCATGTGGAATGGGATAGAACAGGATAACATCCTGCCCTTTCTTCAACCCTGCTGGTATATACATATCCTAGCCCTGTAAAAAACTTTGTAACACATATCCTCGATCAAAGAGAAGCACCTCATTACAAAATTGGTTCATTGATATACAAATATACAGTATAATATAGAAAGCTGTCTATACATATAATTATATAAGTTAGTTTGATCTGTGTCGGTCATTAAGCATGTGTCCCGATATGGTTAGTAGATTGACTGTACACATTCATATGTATATCTTACCACACATGACTTCTGCCTCTGCATAAGGCTTAGGATTTCATAAAGAAAAATTTCGGTTATAAATCGTAATGATTGAACAAAGTGATTGACGTTTTTAAATTCTCCTGTGTAGGACCTGTAAATATGTGACTATTGTAAGTACGACAACGTTTGGGTGAAAGATATATGAAATGGACATCCTCCAGCAATGGTATAGCAACTTTTAGCAATGATAAATATACAATTATACAGTGTGTTGTAGAATGTACTGCTCACATCCATGTAACACACTTATATTATGAACATCTGACACCACTTTACGACTAGGCCTTTGAAAGCGCATTAACGATCTGCAATTCTTCAAATTATTTCTGTAACTGAAAAAAAAAAAGGCCCAATGTGGAATCAAGCGGCCAAAAATTTCAGCTTCCTAAACCCTACGCAAGAATTCCATCAAAACTCATTATGAGCACGTGGGCCCAGCAGCCGCATCCCATCACTTGGCATAGTTGGCCCTCCAGAAAGAAAAGGCATGGGGGGAAAAAAAGAGGAGGTGGGGGACCCCCCACCGTCGCTTTTACCCCCCTGCTTTTTTCGTCAATCCCTTTGCCTTTATCTCGGCGGACCCAAGGAGATGGAATATGTATAGATTTTTTTCCACTCCCCCTCCCCCTTTTCAGCCCAGGGATTTCGGCGGATTGTTCCTTCATTCAAATGATTCTCGTCGCCCAGCCGCATCTTCTCTCGCCGGAATTGCTCTTCGCCTAGCTCTCCAGTCCACCTTTAACGCCTTTCATAATAATGCCCACTGCCCAAATAACCACCACCATAAAAAAGCAACACCTTCAGATTAAATTGCTTTTATGGAAATATGTATTTTTTTTTTAAGGCCGCAGGAGGATGTGAATAAGTCAGGGGTGTAATCCTGGTACAGTTGGCTGCCTCTAATCAGAAGCCTAACGGTTGAAGTTGGCTTCATGGTCTCAGCCCCAATTGCTACTCAAACAACCTGGGCTCTCTGGAAGACGAGGCTTGGTGTTTCCAAGTCCTTGCAAATTAGTGGCTCATTTATTTCTTTATATCGAAAAAAAAAGAGCCAGGAGTATTGTCGAGGTTCCTTGAAATGTTTCTCCTAAATTATTTCTATTGACTCGTAATTGCAGGATGGTGATTGAAAGTCATTATTTTGTTAACCAAAAAACATTTCGAAACGACACTTCTTGTGCAAGGCAGAGTGTCGTGTCGAAATGTCAATTTGAAACGAACCGCTTAATTGGTGCAGCGTTGAATAAAACCAGCTTAATGAGTTTCCGGAAAGTTTCCAGGCTGGGTTTCACATGGGTTTTTAACTTTTTCCTCTCCACTTATAACTCACCCGTTGTTCAGCTCAAAGTGTCCGCACTAACTCCTACCTAACGGGCAGTGACAAACTAAACTGTGTGACCCACACGTTTTTCAAGCTTGGAAAAAAAAAAAATCTAACCGGAGTAGCAAGATGGGTACAACAGGGTGTAAAAAAAAAGAGAGGAGCTCCAGTTGCCTGGGTAGCAGAGTTCCATCCCTTGTGCATAAATCTCCCTAAAAAAGAGGGGAGAGGGGGCAGTTTTTAGTCCATGGAGCTCCCGGAGGCGCGACATGTCCAAAGAAGTCCCCTTTGAGCCCCTCTTTTGCGTTTTAGAAAAAAATAGAGTAGTAAAAAAGTGGGAGGGGTGGACAAGAGCAAAAGGGAGGTAGGAAGTTGATTGTAATCGTAGGGAACATGGGGCGAAGAACCGGTTCCACCCAATTCGGGTGACACAAAGAATGGCTTGATTTGGGGGACATTTTCAAAATGGGTTTCACCCCCCGCCTTCTGCTCTTTACCCCGTTCTATCCCTCCTTAACAGTGTGCTATTGCCCACCTAACTCTTTTTGGCCAACGGAAGCCTCCCCTCTGTCGCTCTCTCCCTCACATGTTCGCGTGTCTACGCGTCAATGTCCGATGCATCTGCCTCCTGTAATCCCTTCTTCCTCTAAGGCGGAAAATTAAAACTTGTACAAGTAGACGAAGATATGGACGAAGACAATGTGTCGGCGTTGTCATCTTATGCACCGCAGCAGCACTGTGAACCTGCGTGATAAAAGAGAATTTTCTTAAAGTTGAATATCGATGAATTGATATCGATACATAGAAAAATATTGTTCAGGAAATGCAGAACTATTAGCAATTTAAATATAATATCGTAATTTTAAAAACCGTTATGATACATGACCTCTCCTAAACATTTTTGTTATGAACTCACTATACGTTTTCCTGTAATCACCAGTCCTTGTGAACATCACACTGCCTATTTACGCAGATTACACAGTTTGTGCTGAATAGAATGCAACCCGCTCAGTGAATGTAAAATCGGCAGCCGTTCAACTCCGCCTATGAAAGCGGCCTTCAATTTCGGCCTCATATAGCCTTCCCAGCAGTGCATATCTAAAATGATTGGGTCCTTTACATGCATGTATAAAAAGAGGTGGTAAAAATTCCTCCCCCAGCAGGGCAGCTTGACAAGGGTGGCGTCCAGTAGGCAGGTGACAGGAAGTCCTGTTGACCCCTCGCTCAACGTATACACACAGAACAACATTTGTAGGTCGCGGACCCTAACCTAACCCTTCTTGTGTCCTTTGAAGGAAGGACCAGGCTTCCTGCCTTTTGCATGCATGCAATTTGGGGGTGAAAAGAGGGCCTGGAGCACAATGGACGACACTCCCGGAAAGGGAGTTTGCGGCCTAAGACTAGCTCTCAAATGCTTGCCTGATTTGTAAATCAGGCCGACGCGCGGCTCCAGCTCTTGTGTCACTACAGTCTACATGGATGATAAACACCTTGCCGTTGCATCTGCACAAATGGGTGTCGGACTCCTACTTTCCCTTCTTACCACCTTGCGAGGGTCCAGATACATTATACATACAGTTTATTGCATAATTACTTCGTCACATGGGTGCAAACGACACTTTGACAGTACAGAAAACACCTTTCGTTAATTGTGTACCAAACAATAATAATGAAGGGTTGCCTCCAACAACGTTGTATGTCAAACCTCAGAATAGGTAACATACAACGTTGTTGGAGGCAACCCTTCCATGGTACAGGTTGAGAATCCCTTCATCCGAAAATACAAAATCCAAAGGTTTTTGAAACGGGCTGACATGATAATTTTAACAAGTAGAAAATTCCATATGAGTATGACATGACCAGAACCGATAGAATCTGTATCATCAGTATGTATACAAATTAAATTGATACATAAACCTGCCTTTAGGATTCCTGTATAACTTTTATTAAGAAAATGCACATGTATAATATATAGATATAGAGTTCAGGCATTTATCCCATTCCCATTTCAGAGATGAAAATATACCAATATTCCGAAATCCGGAACACTTCCGGCCCCAATAATTATTTCGAATAAAGGATTCTCAATTTGTAATGACTAAACTATAGCAACTAAAACTTCCCAGGTTTGCTAGATTCGCATTATTATGAACAATTCATCGAATATGAGAGTCATGAAATATTTAACAATAATAGCCGGGCGATAATAGCAATATATTAAATTATATTAATACATGCTATTACATAATTATATCTCTAAACATACAGTATCTTAAGCCAGCCATAAATCGCAGAAACAAGTCAAACGAAATCAAACGTTCAAAACATTATCCGCGTTTCGGCACGGACAAATTTACATACACTCTACATTATAATTACAGCTATAATGATATTTTGCAATAATGAGAATGATTCCTTGTAGGTTCACAATTATAAATTAATAAGCAACGACTTCGGGTGGAATTTTCATCTTACTACTATATAGTTACTTCTAACTTAGCAGTACCAGTGTAATGCAATAATAATATAATAATAATAAATCATTCCCCGTTATCAGCCTTTTTCGGCTCTTTGGGGGGGAAGTTTTCTTTTGCCTGGAACTCTTTTCTTTCATTTTACTGCACTTTTTGGGATGGGATATGGACGGATGGAAGCGGCTGTGGCCTGTTAATTACGGAAACAACTCCGGAATTTTCCTGGAAGGACCGTGGGAAACCACAGAAAACCATGGTCAGAGTTGCCGGTCCCGGGATTTGATCCCAGGACCTCCCGATTAGCAGTCGGACAGTGTAATGCAATGCTAAGTTAGCAGTAAATTAGCAGACGAAAATTCCACCCTTCCTCTCTCTCTCTCTCTCTCTCTCTCTCTCTCTCTCTTTCTCTCTCTAATAATCTACAAAAAACCAGACATAATATTCATTATTATACGCGAAATATTCGCAAACAACTCGCCAAATTTCCGTATTATCTACACTCTACAGAATGCAGTCTAAAATCTGTTTCATATTAGGTTATTATGCAAATTGGGCACATACTGTCCTAAAGATCTCCTGTGTTATTATTGATAATGTAATAGGCATATTCCATTTTTACCAATGTGCTCACTGCAATAATCATCTTAGAAATTTGACAGCTAATCAAAGCACCATGCATGAGACATGTACTTGAGAGATATAGTACAATATTGCTGGAATATCCGGCATGAATCTCTAGCAAAATGTTATGATTTGTTCATGCTCACTGTTGATCATATACGAGGTATAAGTGCTAGAGCAAATATTGCTACAATTGACCTGTCGCAGCACTTGCTCAGCAAGTGCAATGCTTTAACCGAGTATGATCCCCGGGATATCAAGTTGTTTTATACAGTACAATGTCGATTATCCGAACTTCGATCATCCTGAATTGTCTGAAAAGCTCTACACAATGTTCATTTGATCATTATCTCTATTTACAAAGTCTACAGGACAGGAGTCAATATGTGCGTAATTTCTTTTCAATATCATAGTTACTGTATTTGTCAGTGAAAAGTTACAATACTCTATTTCCATATAAGTTAACCGATTGATACATATACATACATGTATATATTTATGTACTGTATGTTTTTGGAATATATTGCACATTTTCTCATAATAGATAATGCCAGTTTTCTCAAAAACTTTCAATATTTTGCAATGATGAGAATGATTCCTTGTAATATGTCCAGAGCGAACCAGTCAGTTGTGTCAAGTGTGAGACATTTGACACATTTTGAACAATACAGTATATTTATATAACCTTGCAGGTTTTGTACGTTCAGCTTTCTATATAACGAATATTAAATACAGTACAATAGTGTACAAGACTCATGTAGCTATGTATGGAAAATTAAATTCACATTTGAGAAGCTGCCGCGAGAATATGTTTCATAATTACATAAATATATAGGTTACATAAAATTTTCATTAAATTGTCCACTAATTTCTACAAGGGAAAAAAATATCAAAGTGGTGTGACAGTTAAACTAAAACGCTTGCGTATCACAGGTGTTTCCGGTTTATCATTCAAAATAATATGATTATTGTAACAACTCACGAAGAGCATAATATCATATAATTATAGCACTCCTTCATTAGGCGACATGATTTTTTGCACATGTGGCTATGAAATAGTTTGCCCGCACAATATTATTAAAGCTTATAGTGGCTTATAGTGAAGTATAAGCGGATAAGTGATTGCAGTGTTAAATGTGGAGTTGCTTAAAATGGAGTTGAGAACATGCCCATATGATACAAGTACAGTATAAATAATAGACATAAACGACGTCAGCATTTCGTCGTCATTCTCTTCACTTACTAGTACTATCAACGCTATAGTAGCATTTATAATAATGAAACCGATAATAATTGATTTTTAATAGCCATTACTATCATCGTTTATAGTAGGAGAAATATGACGAAGATATAATATGACCGATTGACACTCAGGAAAAGTTTTTTTGTTGTTGTTGAAAAAGTGAGAATACCATCTTCATTGCATCTTTTTGACATATGGAAATAAGACAGATTCAAGATGAAATGGTTAGCCAGACATAGAACGATGTGTTTTATAAATTTATCCCAGAGGTGATTAGCCGACTAATGTTTGTCATTTTCAAAATGCGTTGTTCAAGTTGCATGAAATAACTCTAGCGTATTATTTTGTACAATAAATTCGACAAAATGTAGGCCTGTGGAAGGATATTATATTTATAATTTTGATTATTGCCTTATACGTGTATATGACTTGGATTTAAATTTTTTCACATCGAACATAGGACCGACTGGATGGAAAAATTGTTTGTGATGATTCGCCATTACAGCACGGTGCAGTATTAAAAGGCAGCCTTAAGTTTCAACTTTGGAAAGAATTTTACAGTGCAAAGGAGGCTGATGTGGCTATACCAATCGATATCGCACAAATTCCCTATTTTTTTTTGGCTTGATTCGTTTTTAGGTTTGCAGTATTGTATTAATATAGATTGAAATAATATATTACGTGTCGGAAGCTATTCCGGACTGAAATTGATTAGCGACAATAATTAATGTGGAGCATCTGGTCAAAAGAACAGTGTCGAGAAATATATTTATTTTATAATTATCAATTTTATTGTTTATGCCGTGTAGGCCTACGTAGCCCATTTAACAGCGTATGACATGCAATTATCATGTACACAGGAACGATATATTCCATAAATAACTTTACCTGCTGAAGCAGATATTTATTTAAAACCATTAATTTAAATCGTTCCTGGATAATGGGAATTTGACATAGGCTGCGTACTTTGCATCCTTCACGTCTTAATTTTTATGAGCAATGAGATAGCAGTTTTAAAAAGACTTATTCAAAGATATACTTCATAAATGATAAGAAGCATATTATAATAATTATACATGCATAAAAGGAGCCGAAACAGTTGGTTTCATTCACGTATCAAAGTTACTGGTAATTGATAGAAAACTACTATAAAAATACAGCCGGTCTTTGCATGTTGTATACTGTAATACTGAGTACCTTCCCAACAATGAATGAACAATGGTTTCCATAGTTATTAATTGTTGCGCAGCTACTACTACATGCGTAAATAAGCCAAACAACCGGCGCACATAATTAATACCGTATATAATTACACAACAATCATTACACACAATGAAACAGTCTATTAGCGAAAATCTATATAAATAAAGCCGTTTGTGATCTGTCTGTCTGTCTGTCCGCCCGGAACGCCACCCATCATTTGCCTGCCATCTGTGGTGCGCCTCCTATACCTCCAACCTCTCCTGTCCTTCCGACCCGGCCTTCCTTCCTTTAATTAAGATTCTTAATGACATGTGTTTTCTTTTGCCTGTCCTTTTCAGGTTACTTTCCATTCATTTCTTCCCGAGCAACGCCGGGTATGACAGATAGTACTACATAACAGTGCGGAAAACGAAACGGCGATCTGACGTGGTGTCAAGGTTTCCATGGAAATACCCTGACACAACAGTACGAGTAAACAATGTCAACAAAAAAGAACAATGTAAGAAACGATGACGTCAGATCGCCGTTTCGTTTTCCGCACTGTAATAGTCTATAATTGCAAGAATAGAATATGCAGTGTTGGCCGCCCGCCCTTACTTCGACCTTACGTCATCGTTTTGTTTACCAATATATTCCTATAGTCAACGAAATCTCCCTCACACTTTTCAAGTTTTCCATGGAGATGCCCTCACACGACAATAAGAGTAAGCTGTTCTTTTTTATTAACACCGTTTACTCATATTGGTGTGTGAGGGCATTTCCATGGAACATTGAAAAGTGTGAGGTTCCAGGGGTGCGTTCGGAAGATTTCGTTGACTACAGGAATTGGTAAACGAAACGGTTGATGTAAGGTCGAAGTAAGGGTGGGCAACCTATATACATTATTCAAAGTACCATTTTAAATATAACTCGGGAAGCAAGCCTGAGCTATCATATTTTCCAATGTGTGTGATATTCTGAACATCACACCAAGTATTCTTCACTCATCTGTGATAAATTACATAGCTGAGAAAGCACGTGCATTTTAAGTGATCAGTGAGCTAGAGAGCAAACATTGCGAATTTTATGAACGCAAGAACGATGTTATTACATCATATATCACTTCCACAACACGTATTATCCATACAGAATACGAAGAGGAATTATAGGCCAATCCGATCCCTCCATTTGAAATCCGCATGTAAAATAAGAGTCAATTAATTGTAAGTTACTCTTCCGGCATCGGCAAGATGTCCTGGCGCGGTGTCGACAAGCAAGGTCCCTGACACATTTATCGCGCGATAACTCGAGCCCCGCCGACGACAGGCCTCCATCGTCCAGTGTATTAAAGCAGCATGCATGACCACAGCCACTTTTTTCAACTCCCCTTTTCTTCTGGACAAGAGCCTCTGGCCCCTGGTACAGTAGTCGCTACATGTTTGGGGAGCAGCTTATTTCATGGACTAACCCGGGCGCGGCAGGTATTACACATGCATATCTGAACACTCATTGCGCCCCTGTGTCTCCCCAACCCCTGAAAACCGGCTTGAGCGGACGAGGCCTGAAAACCAGTCAATGGTCATTATGCATGCACATGTGGTTGACCCCTCGCACTTGACCCGTCCGTGGACCCAGAATGCGATCAAGTATAGTCGCGTCGGTTGCCAGACATGTGCCCGGAGCCTGAAAGTCTCAAAAGGTTGAGGGGTGGCATAACAAGGCTGGCAAGTTATTGCAGGTGCCCCAACTACTCAGCTGCTCCTTTTTGCCCCCTTTTATTTTTATGTTCGTTTTGACACCTCTAAGGAGCCGTGGATAAACTAACGAGGATTACTTGGCCTTTTCGTCGGGGAGATTTTCAGCAGTACGTCTGACCAATATCAGTCAGTAATATCGTGTTTAGGTATAAATTAGGTATTGATATTA
Organism: Catajapyx aquilonaris; assembly: GCA_000934665.2. Lineage (NCBI taxonomy): Eukaryota > Metazoa > Arthropoda > Diplura > Dicellurata > Japygidae > Catajapyx > Catajapyx aquilonaris. The sequence goes on from KZ538955.1 coordinate 37,726, forward strand.
CACAATATTCCGAATTGGCACGTAATATAGGCGACAGTCAGATATGGCATACGTGATTAATATTCCAGAAATGTATTGTGATCGAAAAATTTATTGGCTTAATTATAGTTTTATTTTTGTGGCAATAAATCAGGCCTAGTATATAGGTGCGAAACATAGGGATTAATAAACCCGAGGCCAATTGCATGATGGGTAATGTAACACAATGTAAAAGTCTGAGGAACGGCTACCCGCTGGATAATTTTGATCACAGCACCGTGTCCTATAAAGATCATAAGATCCCAATCGGAGCCATAAAATCCCAGTAATTCCCAATCGGGCGTTAGATAACGCGATGTAAAAACCAGTTAAGTAGTGTTTTATGTCAGCATACAAGTTTTACGCGGGTGATATTTTACAAATGAGGGCATCGATTAATGCGAGCTATGATCTACTTACTTCCTGGAATCGTTTAGGAGCTTCGACGGGACAAGGAATTGCTGGAAAGAAAACGTAAACCGGCCTTAATATCGACGCTGAGGAAGTAGGCCTAGGCTTATTTGGGTGGAAAGGTGCCTGGATGCACTTGGGAAATTGCCGAGGTTGAGCTTTCCAGCCACCCCCCTCGACACCACCTCCCAAGGATGAAAATCCTACAATGAATAACAAAACGGCAATAAATTTATAAGCAGGCCACGCCAATGAGATAAGGAGCCGTAAAACATTCAGGGAGGCATCAAAAGTTTCTTGCCAGAGCCAGATGGCATCATCAGCACTCTCACTTCACATTGCCCACCAAGACACTCTTCACCATATCATACTTTCTCACAATATACTGGACTTGAATCACTTCCTCTTTATTTTTTATGTTCCATTATTTCTTACAGCTTATAATTTAGATAATATTTATGGGCGCTCTCGAGGAAAATTGTTTAGCATTTTTTTGTTATTTAGGATACGTTATTAAGTATACACCGGTGCATATTTGGTTTGTGTAATGCATTCAAAATATTGTCCTCGAGTACATTGGTTACAGAAATATGTGTACTTGCGACAGCCCTATTCGAATAAGGAAGAACTATACTGCAGTTGTGATCTAACAGTTGATGCACATGTTATCATATTTAGTGTAAATGTGGTAGCTTCATATAAGCTTTTAATAATTTTGAATATGCGTACAGTAAAGGTGATTATGCTAGAGTGCGTCAGCGGCGTCATGTCAGCACTCAAAACACTTTCGGATTTTGTAGGTTTTCTGATTTTGGAATTTCTGATGATTCTCAACCTGTATTGGCGAACAAGGTGTGACTGAAAAAATACAAATTTAAAATATATCAATGACAAAAATGCGCATTAAAATTTATTTTAGGCATACAGGGTTTTCTGTGGACATTTGAAACTTGAGAAATTGCAAATTCGTAGCACTTTCATCCCAATGTCTTGGTCCTATATCCCCCGCTTTGCAGTGATAGGCCTACATGTCATTTTTCTAATGCACACACTATCAAGAACCAGCGTACCACAAACTCTTATAGGATCAAACAAAATGGATGTCCTTGCAAGGCTTAAGTGCTAACAATCTGTAATATATTACCACAGAAATAAAAATGTTGGGCAAAGTTTTCTGCCTTTCACTTTCTTCTACTCAGTTTCGCATTTAATTATTATCTTCTCTACAATTACGAGGCCTTTTCCCTCTTAAGCAACCGAATACTGTATAGGCAGAGTCTCGTACACAGTTGTTCACCTTTTTTGGTTCTAAATTTGGTGTAATAATATAGGCTTATTGTAAATTTAATTACAGCTTGCGAATCATTTATCCAAAATGCTGGGGACAGGAAGTGTTTCAGATGGATTTTTGGGGGGATTTTGGAATATTTGTACATTTGCATTTAGAATTGAACAGCTTTTGCATGGGATAAATGCCTAAATACGATATACATGTGTTTCTTAATATAGGTTATGCTGAGTTTGAGGTATAGTTTCATAAATATGAAATAATTCTTTAATAACTTACGTACAGACACAGATACAAGTAATGATGATGCTACTCGTGTTCTACGCACATTGTATTTCCCATTTGTGGCATGTCATGTTAAGTAGGCTATACTATAATGCTTTCGGATTTTGGAGGTTTTCGAATTCTGGAATTTTGGGCAAAGGATTCTCAATCTATATCGGCTAATTTTTCATAGCATTGATGTTAATCATAACTCTCGCGCCAGGCAGTATTCTGACTGTATTTGGGCAGTATTCTTGTGAATGTGTATATGACCACCTCAGTGTGGACAGTATAGGGCCTACGGCAGGAACGGTAATTTTAAGTAATGTACACCCTTCACGTAAAATTTTAAACGTTATATGCAAGTAACATCAGCACGAGTATAGTAACTACGATGCGAGCTACGGTGAAATGTACAGAAGTGCAACAATCTCACATTCGCATGAATATGCATACAATCAATGTATAATTTCAAATTCATAAATTAGCAATAGCGAGGACCTCCTTCAGTGATACTAAAAAATAGTAGGTTTGCATCAACCTTCAAGTATGTACAATGTGTTAAAAAGTATCTGAATTAAATCGCTAGTATAAAGACATGCCCATTTCGCAAGAAATCTTTTATTGTCATCAGAGACTGATAGAGAGTATAGGCATTATAGATGTAGGCTACTATAGATGGGTCGGTGAACGAACGCAAGCAGATGGCCAATTTTATTACAGGTCGGAATACAGTTTGTAATGTAATTCCTGTAATAAAATTGGCCACCCGCTTGCGTTCGTTCACCGACCCATCTATAGGAAATATATTCAAGTATTCTGAATACACATCATATCGAGTGACGCAATATGTAAATTATTCCTCCTCAAAATGCTAAATAATTTCAATGTCCATCACATATTCTGAAACCATTTTGGTCAGCAACAGATACTGGGATTTCATCGAAAAGCTCGAAGAAAATCCAAAGAATCAATTGTCATCGTCACTTGTCATACAATTAAATATCAACGATTATATGGTCTAAATGAGGCTATTTAGATGCGTCAGCCGACCCATTCTTATAAAATATTTATGCCTATCCTATTCGCCATAATTTTTCATTGTGGCATTACCTGATCTCCATCAATGGTATAAAAAATTGTAATGGCCAATTAAATTGCCAAAATTTACAATTGCATTTTCTCTGTTGTTACTAAATATAAGTAGTTTGGTAGTATTGGATCTATATGCCTCACACCGAACCGCGAAGAAAGCCAAGTCGGAATCTGTCGGGTGTGCAATTTCTATGGTGTCATTAAGAAATGTTAACAATATGAGAACGGTTCTTCGACATAACACTATATCCCTGTAACATTATGTCTATTACCTTACAATATCGAATGAAGAAAGTATTTCAATTAGTTACTGATTGTTTTTAACTCCATGGTATTACTTGCGTAAATAAGACAATTTTCCCAGCATGGCGAGACAGAGACATTTCAACAAATTGGGACAGTGAGATAAACAAAGTCGGTAGAAGCATATATTAGTTAATGTAATTATATCGAATACGATAATTAAGTAATTATCTGCAGCCTTAGAATACTTCACAAATCCTTAATTGTTAGTTATATTATTGATATTGGTGTGAGCAGCAATCCTAATTACGCTGAAGCTAATAAACAGTAAACTAATCAATAATCATGTATGACTTCGGTGTTTCGATTTGCATGCTTTCAATGCTATATAATTATATCAGTCAAGATTAGTGCTGAAGTCATAATGCAGGATGTTCCAATTGTATATTGGTACTGTACTTTTAGTTACTGGAAATTGTTGCGAAAAAAATACACTTTTAAAAGTGTCCATTGATTGTTGGAAAGCTGCCACAGGTGAGTAGTACCATTACATGTTACTACTAATAGTTACACATTCCGAACGGTTCAAGGTATAAAGTGGAATCCAGACACATTTTTAAAAATCATTTAATTAATCATCCGGAACCAATCTGGGTTCAAATGTATTTTACTTGTTTATGTTTATTAAATTTAATCGGCCAAACATACTCGTATATAGCAGCATGTCCAGCAGCAATTTCCAGTAACTAAAAGTACTGTACCAATATACACTTGGAACATCCTGCATTATGACTTCAGCACTAATCTTGACTGAACAAGAACACATTCATGCAAAAATAATTGGGTTTTCTCTAAGAAAGGGTTGCTTATAATTATATAGCATTGAAAGCATGCAAATCGAAACACCGAAGTCATACATGATTATTGATTAGTTTACTGTTTATTAGCTTCAGCGTAATTAGGAAAATAAATACGAAGTTGACTTAATTCTTAAATGATTTTTACGTCGTTTATCTGGCTATGATGTAATTTTAAAGGAATCCTGAACAATACAAGCGACAATACAATGTTTCAATGCTGAAAGAAACGATCTAAGCAGCACGAATAACGAGGCTGTTAAATATATAGCTCTTAACCGGTGAACGGTCCAAAATTTCCCTCAATTTCCTTCATGTAACCACATTTTCAATTCCGAACGTGCCATTTCTCCTCCCGCTAATAATCCCCAATATTAAGACTCATATCTTCTTTTGCTGCTGGAAAGAGCATCATTATCCCGATTTGGATCTTTCGAACGAGCGATGAATTATTAGAAACTCACTCCCAAACGGTTATTATCCTAGTCCAGCTGTACATACTAATTAGGTTTAATAAAGGAAGGGATGCCACTGCTGTTTTTTTTCTAGCTCTAGTTTTTTAAAAAGTTCTGGAGAGTTGGTAAAAGGTGGGGACTGAATAGCCGCAAGATCGTTAAATAATCTGCAAGACGTGGGCGAATTAAGAAAAGAGGGTACTGTTTATCATGGAAGCCATTTGTACGTGGGGCGAAAAAGGATACAAATCAGAGCCGCGTTATTATTTCCCCTTGTCGGGAAGGCTTGGAGTCAAGAGGAAAATAATTGAAGAAGCCTCCACTCTACTTATAAATCTGAACGGAAGGGGAATTTATGGGCATGGCCCGCGCGCCTTCTATACCATTTTCTTTCACGTACCATTTTGGAATTCAGAAGGAGTCAAATAGGCCTACCTTCCCTTCCGTCCAGAATAAGAAGGAAGGGCTTTATTAGTTTTCTTAACGTGTCGAGAGAAAAGGAGTGGCGTAGTAGATTTCTTAATGGAGACCAAATCACTTCGTCCAGATTCCAACACACCTTTCACTGCGGGATGCCGGGAAAAAACGACAGCTTCATGGTGTAATCTCTCTTTTAAAGGAAGGTTCTTTAAACGTTTCCTTTATCCATCGTTTATCTTGCTGAATAATTGTTATTAACTTGTGTATAATTAGTTTCTAGCTATTTTATGGCAAAATATGTTGAATGCCATCATATCAGATTTTTTAAATATGGTATATGATTCTGAGGGGAATAATCACTATTCAGCTACTGTAGATTTATATTACCGATGCCTTGTTATAGTTTAGGCGTGAAATGGACATTGTTATAAAAATATCATAAGCCAATAAGCACATCTCGGTAATCTGACTCGACACCAAAATTCCTCTTAATTTGGAAATAGTGCATGCCATTCTATATATTTGTACCATTTTAGGGAGCATATTTCCCGCAGGAATTATGTCTTATACAAATACATCTGGAATGGTGATATTTAGTGTAATATTTGCAGCGTCTTGCCCATTTCAGTGTAGCAACTTACATAATCTATTGCACGTGAATATCGCTAAACATCACCGACTCTCCCTTTAAAATGTTGAAGTTCTTTCAATAAAGCGCAATGTGTAGTAATTTGTCCAATTATTAAAGCAAAATTTTAGTTTTGTTCGACCTAATCCAAAGTTTCAAGAAAATATTGACAAATGAACAGGTTTCTAAACCCATTGCAGCAACCTTACAGTTTATTTCTACACCGTACCAGGTTTTAACGCCACATTAAGACGGTTTTTAATAAGCCAGATATTTGCAATTTAGCGCAGAGGCCTACAAGAATATATACGAGTATGTTTGCCAAACATACTCGTATATATTCTTGTATTATGTTTATTAAATTTAATCGGCCGGGCCGATTAAATTTAATAAACATAAACAAGTAAAATATATTTGAACCCAGATTGGTTCCGGATGATTAATTAAATGATTTTTTAAAATGTGTCTCGATTCATTTTATACCTTGAACCGTTCGGAATGTGTAACTATTAGTAGTAACATGTAATGGTACTACTCACCTGTGGCAGCTTTCCAACAATCAATGGACACTTTTAAAAATGTATTTTTTTTCGCAACAATTTCCAGTAACTAAAAGTACTGTACCAATATACACTTGGAACATCCTGATGTGAGTGAACGTGGCAACATTCTATGTGTAGTTTGATGCCTAACCTCATTGAGCAGTATAGTGAAAACCACAGTTACTGATTGCAAAATATTATTTAAAAAGTTCTCTACGGCAAAATCAAAAACTTACGCGAGCTCAATAATTCTTTGCTGGTAAAAAAAAATATGACGCCCAAGATTGCTCAGTCATTTACGAGGCTATTCGAGCGCTTAAATATGTAGATGATTAACATAGGCATTCATAAACAAGGATGGTAGCCGTTTTAGTGCCGATTACAGATTTGAACTATTGAAGTCAAAAATATTACAGTACATATGAAAAGTTATAATCTCGCGTAAATAAGATAATTTGGTGCAATCGTACAATAAAGTGGACGTATCTTACCATTACATTAGTCTACATATCGTACAGGTATTAATTGGATAAATTATGCAGCAAATGTATAAGATTCGCAGGCTGCACATGCTAAATAGCTGGCTTAAAAATAACAGTGTAAAATGTTCCTGCATATTAAATTCCCCTCAGTCGAGGGATCCTTTCATTCCCCAAGTTTATTCATAAATAAAACCATATAAAATGCTCGGATAGGGAAATGCGTCACGGTTGCCGGTTAGGTCAGGTGCAACATCCGTCGGACATTAGGCTATACTTTACAAATAAAACACACTGCCTGATGCATATTTGTCAACGAACGAGGTGCAGATAGACCATTTCTCCCAAACAGCGTAATAGAATCGGGGCTGGTCAAGACGGCGTGTGGGTCTGAGCTGAGGGCTAATGCGCAGGTCGCGCAGGCGTCCATGGCACGTAAACAAGACGGCGAGTGCGAATGAGCGAGCGCCGTCCTGCCATCATTGACCTATAGGTTAAGGGGACCACAGCCGCAATCGCAATCGCCGCCATCAGCAGGCGCTACTCCCTCCCCCGCTGCCTCCTTCCATCCCCCCCCCACCCCCTATCCTCCTACATCCCACCCAACCACCCTCACTGCGCCAATTTCGAATACATGCGTTCTGAAGGGGGAAATTGCCACAGTCCGATATGAATCGCCTTTCTGTTTCCCACAAGGAGCTGTTTTTTACCTCGTTTTTTTTTTCTTCTTTTTTCTTTTTATAATGTCGTCCTCCCTACTCCCCTTGCTCGCTCCAGACCCGGTTTGAGGTTGAGGTGGAAAAATGAATAAAGTCACCTGTGACCTAAGGGGCAGGTAGATTGGGCTCCCTTACAACATGGGGGATCAATAATGGTTTTCAAAAGGAATGGAATACTATACTTTCGACTTGACGTAGTGTGAGATAATTATGGGCGCGTATAGCTTTTTGGGTAAAGAAAATTAAATATCCATTACAAAGGAGGCACGTGCGCGGAAGTTTGGATTTGATAATATGCTAATCTTCGTGTTTTATACTGATTACTATATTTTTGATGTAAATCATTGTGCAAGAATGCTACAATTTTAATGTACAAATTTCATGTCTTGAACCAGTGAGAACCGTATCCATAAAACCAGATGGTAGATATTAGTAGAAAATTGACAAATTAATTTTACATGCCCTTCTATTAAATATGAACTGATAGGCTGATATAGGCTATTGCTAAGATCAATGATCATATTGGAGTAGGCATCCATTTTCGTTCTGTGCAAGAGACGAGGGCACTAAATAATACCGAATTGCCATCACATTAGGACTAGTGTTAAAATATTATGCACCATCCCCAGTCCGTCACTTTTGTCGATCTTGTAGGCTGTCCAAATAGACTTTATATACTCGAATGCGACCGACTCGACGTGGCAACCAAACAATTTCAAACAGGTCAGAACAAGTTAATATAAATATTGTGCGAGGGTACGATTTTGTTGATGTTAAGTGTGGTGCGGAAACAGGCTGGAAAGGTGCCCACAAATTACATAAGCTTCTCTCTCTCCCTTAAATTTGCTGAGAAATATCCATAATCTCTTCCTGAATCCATCACAATATATTGCTCTATATAGTTGGACCAATTGTGTAGATTATGTAGTGATGCTGCTGCCACATCAATTCCGTTATGCCCAGAGTTTTTCTTTCTAATGGCAGCAAAAATGCTGCCATTTTCCCAGTAATTTATTGAATTCAAACCTTTGCATAATATGTAGATTTATTTTCAAAATATTTTAAAATTCATAATGCTGACGGCATTATACGCGCCACAAATCAATGTTAAATTACATGTGAGCATTACATGACTAGCATCATTACCTGTATCTGTACGTATACGAAATCATTTAAAAATGATACAACCTCCAGCAGGGTTAATGTTAACCTCTATTAAGAAATGGGTATGGACATAGTGGCTAGCACGCATTTATCCCTTCCGAAAGCTGTCCCATTTTATAAAAACGGATAGTGGTGCGCCAAAAATAAATAAAAATTTGCATTAGGTAACTACAGTATTGTGAATCTACTATTATAGTTAATTGTAGTGAAAAGAATAACTAAGTAGCGATCCATATTTTGGTTTAAAAACTGACTACAGATTGCACCAACAGATGGTCAAAATCGGCCACTGATAAAGAAAATAAACTTCCTCCATATCTAAAGGCATATCTGTCCTGAGAGGGATAACTACTTATGTCACACAATATATTCGTGAATTCAGAGGTTTCATTGAGGCTGAAATGTCTGTGTGAAACCTTTTCACATAGAGGTACTGTATATATTGGTTCCTATATATTATAGTTCGCAACACAGACCTATTCGTACTGAATAGCAGGTGGTCCGTTATACGTGCTATTGGAATTAATTAAAATCTTCGAGTCGGGTACTCTTTAAGATGGAGCGAAATTGGCAAGTTTTCGTTTTACCCTTCTGGGACAGATACGCCATATTTTATTAAATGCGCTGTAAATATTTTACTGAAGAACCGGTTCGGGATTTACAGCAGTAAGTAAATATACCATAAATACCGAAATGAATGCTTTTTGATACGTGTGTGTTGATTATAATGCTACAATACATGTTGAGTACCGGTATACTTTATCCGAAATTCCTAAATCCGAAAACCTTCAAATCCGATTCGTGTGGACGTGACGCGCGACAAATGGAAAATTCCATGCGAGTAAAACATGACTAGCATCATTACCTGCATCTGTACGTACCATATGTAAAATTACTAAAATTTATCAATCTAGCTCCTGCGCTAATGTGTAAGTCTAATCTCAATCTAATACATATTTCCAGACCTATATCTGTCTGTCTGTCTCTCTGTCTGTCACCTAAACAGATCGATACGGAGGCCTCCACATATGCCCCATGGG
>JYFJ02003697.1:0-38689 GCA_000934665.2 Catajapyx aquilonaris
CTCAGGGGGCAGCATCAAGACAGAGTGGGGCCAGTGCAAGGAGGAGGAGGAGGTCACGGTGGAGGAGGAAGGCCCGCAAGGAATTATTGGCGGTTGGGTGAGGATGCCCACTGAGATTTTCAGATAATTTGTGGTGATTCAAAATTACGTGCATGATTTGAAGTCACATAATTTCCCTTTGATAATAATGGTAGTTAAGGATGGAGAGTCACATGAACACATCACAGTTTTGTTGAAATGGCTGGTTAAAGCCATTTAATCAGAAATGTAGCGGTGATGACATCTCTGAACAGCAGTAACAATATATTTTAACCCCCAAAAAATTGGTCTCATTGCTTATTGAAGTCATCAATGCATCATCGCTGATCAAATCGCTCACATGGTAAATTCGAGTTAAATCTGATATTAATTAAATATTGTTAGTTACGCAGTAACATGATTCCCCCGTGTCATGGCAGAGTCAAGACTTGGAAGCCAGAAACATCAGTGAAATTGCTGCTCTCTTGAGTGGTTCAGACACTGAAGATGCCAGTTTGGTGAATGCAGGTATGATAATGATGCTTATTCATTTATTACTGAAGGCCTTGGACCGAAGCAGGTTGGCATAGTGGATAAGGCGCCCGACTGCTAATCGGGAGGTCCTGGGTTCGAATCCCGGGGCCGGCAACTCTGACCGTGGTTTTCTGGGGTTTCCCACGCCCCTTCCAGGAAAATTCCAGAGTTGCTTCCGTAATTAATAGGCCACAGCAGCTTCCTTCCATCCCTATCCTATCCCAAAGAGCACAGTAAAATGAAAAGCAAAGAGTTCCAGGCAAAACAAACTTCCCGCCTAAAGAGCCGATGGCTGATAACGGGGTATGAATTATTATTATAATATTATTATTATTATTATTATTATTATTATTATTATTATTATTATTATTATTATTATTAAACTAAATATGGAACCTCGAGGATATTTACTGTATTTTATACAAGGTATTAAAGTTCGTCACAAACAAAACTTCCAACTTTCTGCATTCTTAACATGAAAAAGTTTCTGGAACTGCATTGCCTTGTGGCCTCTACTTTTATTTATTCTCTAAATTATTTGAAGTAGTACAGTACTCTGCCATTGCATTTTCACAGGTAGAGAAGCAGCCTCCACATCTGGAAATCCTCAAGAATCTTGCGGACTCTCCACACTTGATGGAGGAATCTTGGAGCAAGAAGAAGAACGTGGAAGCAGAGAAAGTACTTCAGTACGTGTAATATTATTTTTGTTTCAAATGTGTAATATCAAGTAGGGTGGGGAATCTGTTGGATGGCAGTCGATATTGGGGTGGTCAGCCTCAGTTGTTAAACATGTTTTAATTGCTAGTGTTAACAAATAACATTTGTGGACATGTTCCTGGATGCCTGCAAGTCACAGATTGAAGATTTCTCGGATCTAGGCGTTCCCCATCATATTCTCAGGATGTACCTCTGAGCTGCAATATTATTTTGTGTCATAGGTGGCTGCTTCTGAAGTCTCAGACAATCTTACACCAGGTGAGGGTGATGGCCTTCCATCCGCATCAGCTGACCCATCAATTGCACAAGCATGCAGTCCAAGGGGGAGGATGAGGCCGAGGAAGAAACTAGTTCTTGTAAGTAACATTCTGGCCTTTTCTAATCCACTTGTAATGAGCACATTTTCTGGCAACACTGGGAATCTTGCATGGTTATTTAAATATTGAAATAATTACTCTGTTAAACAGTATTATCTCAGTAATTTGCAATTACGTCACAGAAACATTGACAGGTAGTAATGGAAAATTTTCACACATTTCCCAAAATACAGGTACTTAAAGATAGCTTTTGCATGCATGCGCCAGACAAAATTTAGGCGGTTTTTGGTTATGTCCAACACTTGATCACTTGATCAACACTATGATCTGGTTAAGTCAATTTAGGCCCCTAGTCTGATGACCCTGGGTAAGCTATCCCGGGGGCAATCACCATGGCAGCATATGTAAAAGGATAGCAGTAAACAACCAGTTACCCCAGGGGGCAAGCTACCCCGGGTCACCAGACTATATACCTTAGTCCTGAAGGTTCATAATGAGAAATGAAGCCATGCATTTCTGTCTTCACTAGGGTTACCCAGGTGTCCGGTTTTGAACTGGACATTCAGGTATTTGAGCGATTTGTCCGGGAGAATATTTGAGGAAATACAATTATTCAACGAATATGCAAATTTATCACTTGGCTTTCGATATGCTTATAGTGCACACTACTGCATACTGATTAATGAAACTATCCATAAAATGCGAAATTAGCTCACCGGAAAATTATGCAGGACCAAATAAGAATCAGTAATTATCTTCTGCCATCTCCTCATTGCCAAATATGCCTGGAATGTTATTTACATACAATTATCAATCTGTTAAGAAGTTAAGCAGTGAAGAATTAATGAGTGTAATTACACATTCTTGACTAGTGATTTCACATATTTCAGGATCCTGTGCACAAGGACACGGATGACAGTGGTCAGTCCCTGGCTGATTCCAGTGATTCTGGGGATGAGTATATGCCTCCAAGTTGCTCAAAAGGAAACGGTCGTGCTGCCTTGAAGAGGAAGAGAAAGAAGAGAAAAGGAAGGGTAGGTGTTGCTAAATGACTGACCATTTCTGATCCTCTTCACTTCATGGAAATGGTAGGACTCAATGAATCTTCCTACATTACTTTGGGAGGATTCAATCGTTCTATCGACTAATGTTTGCCATTGCACTAAAAGCCGCTATTAAAAAGTAAGCTTGGTATGGGAAAGAAATTGATGAGCATTTTTCATAATGCAATGGGAACACATATTTTGTTGGTTCATGTGATGAAAAATTTAGCTTTGATGATTGCAGATTATTCAGAGGGAATTTCGGAATGCTAATAAGTTTGACAGTATTATCACGTGGCAAGCCTTTTCGTCCTAAATATTTTTGTCCAACGGGCAAGGATATTTACTAGATCATGCGGACATATTGCACTAGATAAGTTACGTTGTCGGGCAGGGCAGGCATTTGGGATGAATCCTAAGTAGAAATGGGGAGGCTTGGTGGCCAAGATGGTAACGTCTCGGGTTGTTGTGCAGAAAGTCCCAGGTTTTAACCCTACCCAGGAGTTCAATTTGGCCTGCATCAGGAGGGTCTCTGGTGGGTGCCATGGAGTCATATAGCAACCTAACCTCCAGGGAGACTGCACTTGACCCCTTTACCGACACTGCACTTGCACCTGTGTCTCCTCCCCAATTATTCCTATCCCTACCTCATGTCCTTTCATCCCTGCATGGTGACTGAAGAAAATACCGAAAATTGGAAAGAAAAATTGTGGTGTGCCACCCACCTATGAGGGCCTATGGCCGTATCATGGGGTATTACAAATTAAAAATAAAAATAAAAATAAACAAAATACTATGGAGTAGTCTGATATCTAATCATCTAACCACCACCTGCAATCAGAGTGCTAATCCCACCAAACTATTTTGGTCGTGGGACAGCCAAAATCATATTGGATAAATGAAGCTGTGAATGTCATGTTGGGTTTCATGTAATTGTATTTAGATAAAAACAGTTGTTTTGAATGCAAATTGTATTAGTAGTAATGTCGAATTTAAAAAAAAGGAATACTGGGAAATGCAAGCAGCTGAAAAAAATACTTCAATGAGAACCTCTGGAGACTATCATAAGGATGGTGCAACTTCAGATGTGGGCATGACAAGGAAGAAGACACCAAGGAAGAGGACAGCAAACAAGACGAAGCCAAGATCGGTCCAGACTCGAGAGGAGCAGAGGTTGACCGGTCATGCGAAACTTTCACCTGTTGACAGGCCATACCCATGCAGTGATTGTGATATGAGGTGTACTACACAGAGAGGGTTACGAGAACATTACAGGCATATCCATCTTGGTATGAGGCCTCACTCATGTGACATGTGTGACAAGACATTTACTAGGCCGAGTAATGTGGAAATCCACAGGAGGACTCACACTGGAGAAAGGCCATACCAGTGCAAATTGTGCGAAAAGAGTTTTTCTTCAAGTTCTAATTACCAACAGCATGTTAGGATTCACAAAGGATTGCTACTATTTCCTTGCACCATTTGCGGCAAAAGATTCCCTGTTTCTAGAAACTTATCTCGCCACATGTTAATTCATGCGGGAGAGAAGCCTTTTAAATGCAATGTTTGTGGCAAACAGTTCAACGACAAAAGCAACATGTGGAGACATGCAAAACTAAAGCATTAGGCAAGTTATTCAACTGTATATGATAAGAAAGGATATGTTTATTTTTCTTTACCAAGGTCACCTCACACTTCAGTGGAATGCTTGTATGCTTCTTAGCATACTGGGTCATCAGCTAAAATATCCACAGCAGTAAAATAATACAGTATGCGCCTTTTTGAAGAATCTTTATTTATTGTGGCGAAACGCGATGTTAATCAGGGAAAACTTGAAATTGGTGCCCTGCGTAAAGATTTGGCCTTTACAATGATACCATGCTGGACATGATTGCATTGAAATTGTGGACATACCTTCACAGAAATGTGTCCTATATACACATGATTTCGTCTGCCATGTTAATAAAATGAACGTTTCGGAGCCGCCACTTTCCGCAAACTTCAACTTGCTGTAAAGGTCACTTCTAGGCCTAAAATGGAAAAAATGACAGATTAGGCCTGATCATGTCCAATTTTTTAGTGCAATTTCTGTGTCGATTGAACGATTTTTGCAGCCGTACGGACAGAGAAATGTAGCCATGTCGAATCCCCATCAGCTGCCTATGCATATGCAAGTTTGTTTAGGTCATCGCCAAGGGCTCCCATTGTTACCGTAAATTTTTGGTACTGCGCTGCCTTGAATCACTAAATTTTGGAGCTGCAGTCAGTTCCTTGATAATAATTCAAAGCTGTTCAGATGGTCACGACTATCTTTTGGTTTGCTAAAATGGTAGGAAGCCACCACATCCCACTGATCTCATACTGTCAAAAGTGACCAAATTTGCAACCCATCCTTTTACAAACAGACAAACTTTCTAAAATATACAATTATGTACCCCAACCTTTACCAGAACCCCCATAACAGTAATTATGATCCTGTCTTTACATGCAGAAGCAAGTGTCATTACATGCGCATAAAAATGTTATCAATGATGCAAAAAGGTGTGAAAGTTTTTACAATGAAAGCTTGGATCAAATCTGCCTGTATATTTTTAGATCCTCCTCAGCTGGGGCCAGTTTCACGAGCAGGTTATAATTTATTTTAGAACCTCGGTTATAACAGGAGTTGCCATTGTTGACGACAACTAAAAGTAATGATTTTCCAAGAATTAACTCAGATTTATAACATAACCTGCTCGGTGACACTGGCCCTAGCCTTTTTCCGCTATTGATGGATGCGTCTATAAGTGGGTAATTACTCCTCTTTTTTGGTGTTTGGAATTGTGAAAGATGGCAGGAGATAGTGGAGGCGATTTAATGGTATTTGGAATGATTATGATCATGATTGGAAATGAAAATTCCACCAATTGTCTCAAAAACTGGCGAAGACTGAAAATTCATAGTACTGTACCTAGACTATGTAGAAGAAGCCTTGCGCAGACAACTTTGTAATTTCTGTAACATTCTGTAAAGTGACATGAAATAACATCACATGTGTTGTAAATGTGTCTCTCGTGTCCATGTCGTCCAGGCTACTGAACACGATTGTATTGGCAACAAGGGAAAGGTGGTAGCCTTCTTCAGGAACAGGAAAAAGGTCTCTGCCGTCTTCAAGGTGTGGATGGCCTCCATATCATTCGTTGAAATTGGTTTTGGATTGAACAGCCAGCTTAATTTATTTTTTTTTAAAGGCTGACAACTACTAAAGCTTGTCTCCATTGCCCAACTTCATATTGTGAAGATGTCAAAGAAAAGAAAAGAACTAAGGGCCAGTTTCACCAAGCCCGGTTTTGATATAAAACCCGGTTCTTTAGGAAAATCCCTGCAAATAAAATAGGGATTTTCCCAAAGAACCGGGTTAAAAAAAAAAAAAATCAAAACCGGGCTTGGTGAAACCGTCCCTAAGACACACATGAATGTATTGATTTTTGTAAATCGAATCAAGCCTTCATCTAAGCGCTATCTGCGATATTAGTTCTTTGCAGTCGCTTACCGGCTGACCCAACAGCTACGCTATTTTCTCCCAATCCAAGATGGCGCCTTCGTCTCGCTGAAATTGAGCGTCTTTTTGAGAGAATTTCCTCTTTTTTGGGTCGGGTTGTGTCCGGGTTGAGGGTAGGACCGGGTCGGATCGAAGCAGAGGGTCTGTCTTCCTTGCCCAGAGGACTTGGGAAAGAAACCATGGCTCCTGCGTACCGACAGTCGAGGAAGAAGGAGAAGATGCCCCCCACCGAGGAGGAGGAGGAGAGGAAGAAGAAGTGTCCCCTCCACCTGGAGGCCCGCCTGGAAGGGATCGTGTCCCGACTGGTCTCCCTGGAGGAGGACATGGCTGCCCTGAAGGAGTGGGCCAGGGGCTGCGGAAGGTGTGGGGCTGGACGGGGTGAGTATTTGGGGGCATTAAACACCTCTTCTCTACGTGAGATGTAAATGAGGCTCTTCAGTTGCAGACGACAATCCTGGCGACTTACCTTCTGAAGCCATCGCTTCAGGCGGTGCTGGAGACTCAGTTCCTGTGGGCAGCATCAAGACTGAGTGGGACCAGTGCAAGGAGGAGGAGGAGGTCACAGTGGAGGAGGAAGGTCCGCAAGGATTTCACGGTTGGGTGAGGATGCCTACTGAAATTGCTTATTGGAGAGGTCAGGAGGTCAAGTGAAATGGCAGGATCAAAAATGGAAGGGGTGGGAAACGAGATGCTGCAAATGGGGTGATATTTCTGGAACTAATTGTGTCCTTTGTAACTACAGATTATTATAATATTTGTAGTGATTCAAAATCACTTGCATCACTTGAAGTCACAGTCTTGCACTTTGATAATAACAGTAGTTATGGATGAAGAGTCACATCAACACATCACAGTTTTGTTGAAATGACTGGTTAAAGCCATGTTTACATGTGAGCGATTAGATCAGTGATGTTGCAGCGATGACATCTCTGAGGAAAAGTAACAATATATTTTCATCCCATTGGTCTCATTGCTCAGTGAAGTCATCGCTGATCAAATCGCTCACATGTAAACACAGCTTAAATCTGACGTTAAATATTGATAGTTACGCAGTAACATGTTTCCCCCTTGTCATGGCAGAGTCAAGACTTGGAAGCCAGCGAAGCCAAAATATCCAGAAACATCCGTGAAATTGCTGCTCTCTTGAGTGGTTCAGACACTGAAGATGCCAGTTTCGTAAATACAGGTATGGATATGATGCTTATTCATTGATTACTGAAGGCCTTGGTTGCAGACTGTGCAGAATTAAAATCTCGGAAGTAGAAGTGGGTCAATGGGCAGCAGAAATCTCCATCAGAATATAGGTTCTACTGGTTATATGTCGCAGTATTAGTACTGTACAACCAACAGGGATAGTGTGCATCACATTGGAGCTGTCGATCCATCTAGCAGGGGGGCAGGCACGTGAAGGTCTCCCAATGTCAAGATTAATACTATCAATCTCCCCTCAGCCTGAGAGATGATTTTTAATTACTTCAAGGCAGAAGTAGACATGTCTAGTGTAACGCCATGAATACCTTCCTGCCTTCCGTGCATCGGTCAACCCTGCTCCTTCTCTTCCACTTACCGTGTTTGTGACTGCGACAAGATGTCCATATGATACATGATGAGAATGCAATTGGCAAACTTACATGTCCCTTACAATTTTCTCCACTACAGTGGGGTCATATCAACCTGACTGATTTATTTTGGCACAGTCAGCCCTATGGCGAAATACTTCTGCACCTTGTGACGCACTTGAAATGCCTTGGATAAAATAGTGTAATTATCCTAGAGGTTCCATATTTAGATTAATTGAATGGTAGGATCTGCCCTTTTCGGCGGGCACCTTTCCACCACCGTTGATGTCGTTTTATGAGAATGAGATGCCTCTCACCAAATCAAGCAGCCACGATTTCAAGGTGGCCAAATTATTCTGAATTTGGCCAAGTATTAGAACAAGAGTAAACAATACTTCCAACTCTCTGCATTCTTCACGTCAAAGGTTCTGGAACTGCATTGCTTTGTGGCCTCTACTTTTATTTATTCTTTAAATTTCTTGAAGTTGTACAATACTGTGTCATTGCATTTTCACAGGTGGAGAAGCAGCCTCCACATCTGGAAATTCTCAAGAATCTCGCGGACTCTCCACACTTGATGGAGGAAACTTGGAGCAAGAAGGAGACCTTGGAAGCACAGACAGTACTATAGTATCTGAAAACCCTACAGCAGGTGAGGGTGATAGCCTTTCATCCGCGTTAGCTGACCCATCAATTGCACAAGCAAGCGGTTCAAGCAGAAGGAAGAGGAAGTGGAAGAAACTAGTTCTTGTAAGTAACATTCAGGCAGAAAAGGGGAGCATTTTCTTATCCACTTGTAATGACCACAATTTTTGGCAACACTGGGAATCTTGCATTCTCCTTTAAATATTGAAATAAGTACTCTGTTAAAAAGTATTATATCGGTAATTTGCAATAGTGTGACATAAATATTGACAGGTAGTAATAGAAAATTTTTACACATTTCCCAAGATTCTTAAACGTAACTTTTGCATACAAGCAACACACCAAATTTTGTCGGTCTTTAGTTACTTCCAACACTTGAGCAGCATTTTTAATGCTCTATGATCTGGTGAAGTCAATTTAGTCCTGCAGATTCATAATGAGACATGAAGGCAGGAATTTTTGTCTTAACTAGGGCTTGCCAGGTGTCCGGTATTTGAGGGATTTGTCCGAGAAGATATTTTTGAGGAAATACAATGGTTCAATGAATATGCAAAGTTATCGCTTGACTTTCCTTATGCTTACAGTGCACACTACTGGATACTGATAAATGAAACTATCCGTAAAATGCGAAATTAGCTCACAGAAAATTATGCAGGTCCAAATAAAAATCAGTAATTATCTTCTGCCATCTCCTCATTGCCAAACATGCCTGGAATGTTATTTAGGTTCAATTATCAATCTGTTAAGAACTTAAGCAGTGAAGAATTATTAATGAGTGTAATTAGGCATTCTTGACCACTGATTTCCTGTATTTCAGGTTCCTTTGCACAAGGACGCCGAGGACAGTGATCAGTCCCTGGCTGATTTGAATGATTCTGGGGATGAGTATATTCATCCACGTCGCTCAAAAGACAATGGTCGTGCTGCCTTGCAGGGAAAGAGAGAGAAAGGTGCTCCCTTGAGGAGGAAGCGAACAGGAAAGGTATGTCTTGCTAAATGACTGACCAATTCAGACCCTCGTCACTTCAGGGCAATGGTAGGACTCAAGGAATCTTCCTACATTACTTTGGGAGGATTCAATTGTTATACCTACTAATATTTGCAATTACACTAAAAGCAAATATTTAAAAGGGTATTGGGGGGAAAAACTGATGACCATTGGTGATCATGCAATGGGAACACTTCATATTTTGTTGGTCCATGTAATGAAACCCCCTAGCTTGCCAAAATACACTGTACTCCCTATTATACGTGCTAATGAATGAACGAGTGTTCCCGGACATTCAAAAAAGACGGATAATGCGAAAACGGTCCTAGATGCACTAAAAACGAGCTATTCACTGGTTTTTAATGTACTACTATACTATATCGCTCAAAAACATAGAGACGATTTTGCATTTGATTCAATTGCAGGCTGCACGTGAGTCAAATGCAAAATCGTCTCTAAGTTCTTGAGCGATATAGTACATCGTGTATGCTTTTTTAACCCCATATCCGCCCGGGCTGGTTTCCAAAGACATAAGATGCCAAATTTTAAAAGACGAATATACGTATCAATACTGGCTTGGAAAGGGAGAGCAAAATTTTACCAGGGCACTCACCAAATGTACCAGAATCATATAAATTCAACACATATTGGCTGAATCAGGGATGGAAAAAGAACCGCTTCTTTGGGCGGTAAGCGGTTCTTTTTCTATCCCTGCACATGGAAAAAAGAAGCGCTTCTTGGAAGGAAGCGGTACTTTTTCCATCTCTGGGCTGAATCAATTTCTGAAAGAAAAATGGTGGTGTTCCAACCCCCTGTGAGGGCCCATGGTCCTATCACAGGGTATTAAGAAATAATACAAATAAAAAATAAATAAAATACTAAGGCATAGTGTGATATCTCATCATCTAACCACCACCAGCACGCAGAGTGCTAATCCCACAGCACCACCAAACTACATATTTTGGTCATGGCACAGCTAAAATCATATGGGATAAATAAAGCTGTGAATGTCGTATCGGGTTCCATGTAATTGTTTTTATTTGATTAGATAAAAATGACTCACAGTCAGTTGTTTTGAATGCATATTTTATTTGTAGTAATGGTAAATTTTCTTTAAAGGAAAATTCCGAAATCCAATCAGCTGGAACAGAAACTTCAATGAGAATCTCCGGAGACTTTCATAAGGATGGTGCAACTTCAGATGTGGGCATGGCAAGGAATCTGACACCAAGGAAGAAGACAGCTAACAAGAAAAAGCCAGGATCAGTCCAGACTCGAGAGAAGCGGAGGTTGACTAGTAATGAAAAACTTTCATCTGATGACAAGCCGTACCCATGCAGTGATTGTGATAAGACGTATATTACAAAGAAGGGGTTACGAGGACATTACAGTAATATCCATCTTGGTGTGAGGCCTCATTCATGTGACGTGTGTAACAAGACATACACTACGAAGAGACTCATGGAAATTCACAGGAGGACTCACACTGGAGAAAAGCCATACCAGTGCAAAGTCTGCAAAAGTAGCTTTTTTACACATTCTGGATACAGCAGGCATGTTTGGCGTCACAAAGGACTGAAACCATTTGTATGCACCATTTGTGGCAGTAGATTTGCGTTTACACATAACTACCAAAGACATATGTTGGTTCATTCAGGGGAAAAGCCATTTAAATGTGACTTTTGTGGGACACAGTTCACCCAAAAAGGAAGCATGCGGAAGCATATGAAATTAATGCATTAGGCAAGGATAAGGCCATTTACCCTTACCTCGGTCACCTCATACTTTTGTGGAAATGCTAAGAAGCATATCTGGACACATGCTTCAAGGCAGATTCACAAATCGCTAAATTTTGGAGTTCCTTGAAAATTCAATATACGTTACGACTATCTTTTGGTTTGCTAAAATGATAGGAAGCCACCACATCCCAATGATTTCATACTGTTTAAGACTGAAATGTGTCCAGACATTGGTCATATAATTATGATCCTGTCTTTACATGCACAAACGAGTTTTATTATCTGTGCATAAAAGTGTTATCGATGCAAAAATGTGCGCATGTTTTTTACAATGACAGCTTGGAACAAATCTGCTGGTATATTTTTAGATCCTCCTCTGCTAGGGCCAGTTTCACAGAGGAGGTTAAACTTTATTTTAGAACCTAGGTTATAATAATAATAATGGATACCCCGTGATAGGCCCCTTGGGTCTCTTAGGGGATCATCTTTTGAATATCCGATTTTAATCATTTGCCTTTGCTGTGATGGATTTTGATAGTGGGAGGAAACGGGAGAACCCCGAGAAAACCCACGCGAACACGGAGAGAACCCATCGAATCTCTATCCACATAAGTATCCCCCATCCGACCCGGGGATCGAACTCGGGACCTTAGAGGTGGAAGGCTGCGGCGCTAACCGCTCGGCCACCGTGTCGCCGCAACCTAGGTTATGGCAACCATTGTTCCCTTTCCCTGCATGGTGGTAATCCACTCCCCTACGGACCCTTAATGGGTTTTAACAGGGTAATTTTTTTTAAAAAAATTGTGGGTAACTACTCCTCCTTTTTATGTTTGGAATTGTGACACAGATAGCAGGAGATTGTGGAGATTATTAATGGCATTTTGAATGATGACGATCATGATTGGAGACAACCACACAACTTTGTCGCCTGAGTTGTTACCTCCTTGGCCTCTCTGGTGCAATAGGGATTGAGTGGAATATTGAGTGGAATAAAAAATTACACAAATTGTTTTCAGAAAGGCAATTTCATGTGCATTAAATTGGTAATTGTTTGAGTAATACCTGCGGTACAGCTTAAATCTATTGGTGAAGGTCTTACATGCGCCTGCCTTGTTCCAGTACCTTCATTCCGCCACGGAGGTCTTACTACCCTTTTTTTTTTCACTCGAGGGAATGTTTTTGCTCTTACCAGTACCAGTGCTGGCATTGGTACTGCTAATAAGGTAGCAGTGAGATGAAAATAATTGCACCCATTGTCTGTAAATGGACTGAAAATTCATAGCACTGTACCTGGCCCGTGTAGACGAAGCCTGGCCCAGACAATATTTTGCAATTTCTGTATTTCTGAAATAAAAGAACATTCCACTAAGCGCTATCTGCGATATTAGTTCTTTACAGTCGCTCACCGGCTGACCCCACAGCTACGCTATTTTCTCCCAATCCAAGATGGCGCCTTCGTCTCGCTGAAATTGAGCGTCTTTTTCAGAGAATTTCTAGTTTTTGGGTCGGGTTGTGTCCGGGTTGAGGGTAGGACCAGGTCGGATCGAGGCAGAGGGTCTGTCCTTCGTGCCCAGAGGACTAGAGGAACATTCCTTGCCCCAAGTGGACCACCAGTCGAGGAAGAAGGAGATGCCCCCCACCGAGGAGACCCCTCCCCTCCTGGAGGCCCGCCTGGAAGGGATCGTGTCCCGACTGGTCTCCCTGGAGGAGGACATGGCTGCCCTGAAGGAGTGGGCCAGGGGCTGCAGGAGATGTGGGGCTGGACGGGGTGAGTATTTGGGGGCATTAAACACCTCTACGTGACATGTAAATGGGGCTCTTCAGTAGTTGCAGACGACAATCCAGGCGACCCACCTTCTGAAGCCATCGCTTCAGGCAGTGCTGG
The DNA here is from genome assembly GCA_000934665.2 of Catajapyx aquilonaris. Lineage (NCBI taxonomy): Eukaryota > Metazoa > Arthropoda > Diplura > Dicellurata > Japygidae > Catajapyx > Catajapyx aquilonaris. Next base: position 12,990 of record JYFJ02003697.1, read on the forward strand.
AGACTCAGTTCCTGTGGGCAGCATCAAGACTGAGTGGGTCCAGTGCAAGGAGGAGGAGGAGGAGGTCGCTGTGGAGGATGAAGGCCCACAAGGAATTGATGGTTGGGTGAGGATGCCTACTGAAATTGCTTATTGGTGAGGTCAGGAGGTCAAATGAATTGGCAGGGTCAAAAATGGAAGGGGTGGGAAATGGGGGTAATTGGACGACGTGGGAGGGATGGATGGGAGTAGTGAAAAGCGCCCACCCGGACAATATTATAACTCTGCCCCAGATGACCTGGCCACGAAGTTGGGTGGGAGGATTTGGGGGTCGATGGCATGATGTGTGAATACAAGGCATGGCTTGTCTACGCAAGTGCAAGGTCATTATAATTATTGCCCCTTCTTTTAAACCAGCCAGGTGTCGAGTTTTAACATCTCAATGCAAAAATGTAGGGAACAGAGGGGGAGTGGGAAAGCTGCCCCCTTCTCATTATGTCTTTATCAGCATGAAACAATATTTACAGTTGCTTAAATTAGTGCAGCTAGCCAATATTTTAATGCAGCTGATTTCCAGTCTCGCCGGCAACTTGTAATTGCTGTATGTCGCTCATGGAGTATATGAAGCACATTATAATCCCCACAAGCTACATGAAACGCCTCATCATGCATTGTTGCAGTGGTCTACATCATTGCGAATGGGGAAGAGGGGTGCATTGGCCAAGTCCCACAACCAGAAACCAGTTGGAAGTGATCCATTGCAATAATAAATGATGAGGGTTATATTAACCGGTAGTGATTGTTGATGGGTGTTTATAATTAGTTGCTGGGGGTAAACGAGCAACGTCATTTCCTACCCTACCACCCTCATCTAACTACATCAGTGCACAAAGACCTAGTCAGTGTAAACTGCTCGTCAACAGTGTCCCGCATTTGTTGCCCATTCCGAAACCTTTATTCTTGCATGGCACTGGCATCGTCATTCTGACATGTTGTCTGGGTCCAAGTCTTGTGATGAACCTACTGAAACATGTGCACCAATTCCGCAAAAAATGCAAAATAGATTTATGCAAATAAAGGCGACATATAATCAAGCGATCCGGAATATATTATCCAGAAAAGGCCTCCCAAGGCCATGCAAGCTTCCTAGAATTTTATTACAGCACGACACATGGGTCGAATTAAGAAGAGGGGGCCTATGACCTTGCACTTCTTCAGATAAGCTCATGGTCTTGATAAGCTATAACAGCTATACCTTTTTCCACTTTGATAATATAATGGTAGTTAGGGATGAAGAGTCGAACACATCACAGTTTTCTTGAAATTTCTGTTTAAAGCCACATTTACAGGTGAGCGATTTGATCAGTGATGTTGCAGGGATGACATCTCTTAGCAAAAGTAACAATACATTTTCACCCCAAACAACAATTGGTGTCATTGTTCAGCGATGTTATCGCTGCAATGTACTTGATCAGATCACTCGAATGTAAACGGGGCTTAATGCTGGTATTAAATATTGTTGGTTAGAGAGTAACATGTTTCCCCCTTGTCATGGCAGAGTCAAGACTTGGAAGCCAACGAAGCCGAAATATCCGGAAACAGAAATGTCAGCATACTTGCTGCTCTCTTGAGTGGTTCAGGCACAGATGATGCCTGTTTGGCAAATACAGGTATGATATATTACTGATGGCCCCATCCATCTAGCAAGGGGGCAGGCATATGAAGATCTCCATTAAGCCTGATCTGATACTTTTTTATTCCTTCATGACAAGTCTAATGTGATGCCATGAAAACCTAGGGCCACTAAAAGTTCTAAAGCTACAGGTCCATAACAATTGCATTGTTATTGCAGGGAAAGATGAGTCCTCTCTTGACGACTGTTCAAAAGAGGAAAAAACTATCATAGACGAAGGAGAGAAGGAATTGGAGGAAAGCGATCTGGTCCAAGGTCATTTTTAGACATGAGTCCATGTTAGCATGCAGCTTGTGACGCATATTAAATACCTTGTATAAAATACGGTAGTTATCCTAGAAGTTCCATATTTAGTTTAATTGTATGCCAGGACCCATGCTTTTTAGAGGGCACATTTCCAGCACCCTGGGTGTCGTTTTATGAGCATGAGATGACTCTCAGCAATTCGAGCAGCCGCGATTTCAAGGTGGCCAAATTATTCTGAATTTGGCCAAGTATTAGAACAAGAGTAGATAAAACTTCCAACTTTCTGCATTCTTTAAGTGAATGTTTCTGGAACCCCATTGGTTTGTGCCCTCTACTTTTATTTATTCTTTAAATTATTTGAAGAATTTCTGTACTATGCCATTGCATTTTCACAGGTAGAGAAGCAGCCTCCACATCTGGATTTCCTCAAGAATCTCGCGGACTCGCCACACTTGATGGAGGAAACTCGGTGCACGACGAAGAACTCGGAAGCAGAGAAAGTACTGGAGTATGTGAAATATTATATTTGTTTCAAATGGATAATATCAAGTAGGGCAAGGAATCTGTTGGATGGCAGTGGATATAGCAATAGCCACATGCAGATTTTAATCATGGTCATTTCATTAAATGTTAGTGTTAACAAATAACATGTGATGGCATGTGAACATGTTTCTGGAGGCCTGGAAGCCATAGATTGAAGATTTCTCAGATCTAGGCCCTCCCCATCACATTCTCAGGATGCACCTCTGAGCTGCAATGTTATTCTGTGTCATAGGTCTCTGCTTCTGAAGTCCCAGACCACCCTAAACCAGAGGAGGGTGAGATCCTTCCACCCCCATCAGCTGACCCATCAAGTGCACAAGCAAGCGGTCCAAGCCGGAGGATGAGGACGAGGAAGAAACAAGTTCTCGTAAGTAACATTCTGCCAGAAAAGGGGAGCATATTCTTATCCACTTGTAACGACCACATTTTTTTGGCAACGATGGGAATCTTGCATTCTTCTTCAAATATTAAAATAAGTACTCTGTTATACAGTATTATCTCAGTAATTTGAAATTACGTCACAGAAATATTGACAGGTAGCAATTCCAAATTTGTGCACTTTTCTCAAGATACGTAAACATAGCTTTTGCATACAAGCGACATGCAATATTTTGTCGGTTTTTAGTTATTTCCAACACTTGAGCATCATTTTTAATGCTGTCTGATCTGGTGAAGTCCATTTAGTCCTGAAGATTCATAATGAGCCAGGAAGGCAGGGATTTCTGTCAGTGGCGTAGCCTGCCGCAGATATCAAGGGGTGCGTATGAGGCGCTCGAACATGAGGAAGTGGTGCTTCATGTATGTCGGGTAGCACCGGCTCCTGGGAAATTTGTCTGGCCGAAGAAGAGCCAGGATAGTTTGTTAATCATTGTTGACAGAATTGTTGACAACAATGAATAACAAACTAACTGGTCTCTTCTCCTGCCAGATTAATTTTCCGCGAGCCGGTGCAACCCGGGTTTAGTCATTTCTGCATTACATGCTATCGCACCCTGTAATTCCCTTGTTAGTACTGTAGTATCTCATCATCTAACCACCAGCATGCACCTGCAGCACCACCAAACTATTTTGGTCATGGCACAGCCGATATCATATGGCATGAATAAAGAGCTGTGTATGTCACATTGTGTTTCATGTAATTTTTTATTTGATTAGATCAAAATGACTCAGTTGTTTTGAATGCATATTTTATTTGTAGTAATGTTGATTTCTTTTTAAAAAGGAAAACTCCGAAATGCAAGCAGCTGAAAAAAATACTTCAAAGAGAACATCGGGAGACTTTCATAAGGATGGTGCAACTTCAGATCCGGGCTTGACAAGGAATCCGACACCAAGGAAGAGGACAGCAAACAAGAAGAAGCCAGATTCAGTCCAGACTCAAGAGAAGCAGACGTTGACTGGTCATGCGAAACATGCATCGGATGATAGGCCATACCCATGCAGTGATTGTGATAAGACTTATACGACAAGGAATGGGTTACATTTGCATTACAAGGATGTCCATCTTGGTGTTAAGCCTTACTCATGTGACTTGTGTAACAAGAAATTTGCTGGGAAAACTCACATGGATATTCACAGGAGGAGTCACACGGGAGAAAAACCATTCCATTGCGAAGTGTGCGGAAAGAGTTTTTTATCTAGTTCTAATTACCAACAGCACGTTTGGCTACACAAAGGATTGAAACCATTCGGATGCACCATTTGTGGCAAAAGTTTCGCTTTTTCGGGACACTTTCAGAGGCACATGTTGGTGCACTCAGGCGAGAAGCCTTTTAAATGCGATTTGTGTGGACAACAGTTCAACCGAAAAGAACACATGCAAAAACATGTGGAACTAAAGCATTAGGCAAGGGGTTCAGCTGTACCAACTTTTTCGATCCTCCTCGGCTGGGGTCAGTTTCACCAAGCAGGTATTGATTTACTAGCAGGATACCCGGCGTTAGTGAGCAGTTATGGTATGTGAGAATGCAATGAATACGTGGAGGTCCAAACGTTACAAAGTTTAAAAAACAAACAAATGCAAAGCAAACTATGATAACTACATGGCACAGTACATATACCACATTATACCAGACCTTATAGACGTTATAGCATTATACCATAATACTCATTATACAACACCTTATACCATTATAAGGCTTTGTGGAGAATCTGTCACAAAACACGAAAGATGAAACAATGCTGTGCAGCAAGTGGCAAGGAGTTTCAAATTGGAGAAAGTGCAGGCAAACTTCTAACGATGTGTGTAGCACTGAAACACAAACAAAGCTCTGAATATTATGAACAATGCAATGGAAAAATAGCAATCGAACACGAACCAAATTGTGAGCACTGTTACCAATAATGTAAACTAAATAGTAGCAATGGAACACTGACTAAATGATGACGGTCATGATTGGAGACAACTGCAGAACTTTGTTGTCAGAGTTGTTACCTCCTTGGCCTCTGTGGTACAATAGGGATTGGGTGGAATTTTCAGCCCATTGCTAGTTGCTCCTAACATAGCAGCACCAGAGTGTTGGCATTGCCCGCATTGGTACTGCTAAGCTAGCAGTAATAACTAGCAGTGGGATGAAAATTCCACCCATTGCCTCTCAATTAAGGGGAGACTGAACATTGAAAGTGCGGTACCGAGACAGGGTAGAAGAAGCCTGGCGCAGACAATTTTGTAATATCTGTAAAACTACGTCAAGTGCCATGAAATAAAATCACATGACTTGTGTTGTGAATGTGTCTCTGGTCTCCAGGTCATCCAGGCTACAGAACATGATTGTATTGGCAACAAGGGAAAAGTGGGAGCCTTCTTAAGTACCAGGAAAATGATCTCGGCCATATCTTCAAGGTGCGGATGTCGCCCATATCACTCACTCGTTGAAATAGGTTTTGGAATAATCAGCCAGCCTAAATTTTTAAAGGCTGACTACTAGTCTCCATTGCCAACCTTCATATTGTGAAGACTTCAAAGAAAAAATAATTAAAACTGACTTGAATTGCCTTTTTGCAAAGTGAATCAAACATTCCACTAAGGGCTATCTGCCATATTAGTTCTTCACAGTCGCTTACCGGCTTACCCCACAGCTACGCTAATTTCTCCCAATCCAAGATGGCGCCTTTGTCACGCTGAAATTGAGCGTCTTTTTGAGAGAATTTTCCTGTTTTTTGGGTCGGGTTGGGTCCGGGTTGAGGGTACAGTCGGGTCGGATCGAAGCAGAGGGTCTGCCCTTCTTGCCCAGAGGACTAGAGGAACAATCCTTGCCCCCTTCCCCAAGAGTGGACCCCCAGCCAGTCGAGGAAGGAGAAGATGTCGTCCCCCACCGCCGAGGAGAGGAACCCTCCTCCCCTCCTGGAGGCCCGCCTGGAAGGGATCGTGTCCCGACTGGTCTCCCTGGAGGAGGACATGGCTGCCCTGAGGGAGTGGGCCAGGGGCTGCGGAGGGTGTGGGGCTGGACGGGGTGGGTTGCTAGGGGGGACCACCCTTAGAATGATGTAAACACTCTCTGGGATGTGCTTCTTTCTCCTCTTCAGCTGCAGGACAAGGCCATCCAGGCCACCCTCCTCCTGAAGGCCTCTCTCCTTCAGGCGGGGCTGGTGGAGACTCGGTCGCTGTGATGGGCAGCATCAAGACAGAGTGGGGCCAGTGCAAGGAGGAGGAGGAGGTCACGGTGGAGGAGGAAGGCCCGCAAGGAATTATTGGCGGTTGGGTGAGGATGCCTGCTGGAATTGCATAGAGCCACGTTTATATGTGAACGATTTGATCAGCGATGTTGCAGCTACAACAGAAATGAGCAAAAGTAACAATGGAGGTAACAATATATTTACACCCCAAACAATTGGTCTCATTCCTCAGCGTTGTCATCACTGATCAAATCACTCATTCATGTAAACATGGTTTAAGGTGACACAATAAAGTGGGCTCTACGCACAGTCGATCCAACTCCGACTCTCACCGACTCGGAGGCATCGGACACCCTTTCCAGACAGACATCTGCTGTTCAATGTCCGACGTCCAATGTTTGATCTTCGAAAAGTCCATTAGTGTAATATGGCAGCAGAAATCGCGTGAAAACCGGACACATTTTTGTGGACGTACGTCCACAATTGTAATGCAATCATGTGAAGGTGCCCTAGTTCATGGTTTTGCAGATAAACGCCGCGTTTCGCTACAAAGAAGTAAAGTCCCTCCAAAATGTGCCTAGCGTATTCTTCCTACTGCATATTAATTATTGTTAGTTGGACAGTAACATGTTTCCCCCTTGTCATGGCAGAGTCAAGACTTGGAAGCCAACGAAGCCATAATATCCAGAAACATCAGTGAAATTGCTGCTCTCTTGAGTGGTTCAGATATAGAAGATGGCAGTTGGGCAAATGCAGGTATGATATAGAGTAAAACTTCTGTAAGTTGAATCTCCATGGGACTGGAACAAAACTTCGAGATGTAGAAGATTTGAGGTTGAGAATTTTGGAATTTTTAAAGCACATAACGCAATAAGGAAGCCTACCTTTATATCCAGCTACGAAAGGTGTTCAAAACTTAAAAATAACTGTCACTATCACACTTACAATGTTCCTCTTTGTTTTGTTGTAAAAGAAATCTCTGTGATGGACATTTGCCTACTCTTACATTCAAGGATTCAATTGACACAATCGAGTCAAGCACTTCTTTCGGTACGTCTGTTAGACAGAGATCAGAAAATTGAGCCTTTCTGTACATGCGAACTACTCTCTACCCTTCGGCTGGGAAATGAGAACACCGTATACTCGCCAACATGAACTTCGACTTAGGGAGACTGAAAATGCATTGATATCCCATCGTAAGGTATATTACCCACAATTATAATTATAATAATAATAATATCCCATCGTAAGGCCCTGCCAGCACTTCGAGTTATAGAAATTCGAGTTAGGGAAGTTTATTTCCTATTATTTTACATTGTGACCAACCAAGCTCATCATTTTCTTCGACTTATAGAGAACTTCGACTTAGGGAAGTTTGACTTATAGAAGTTTTACTGTATTACTGAAGGTTTTGGTTGTAGACTGTGCAGAACTTAAATCTCAGAAGTATAAGTGGGGCAGTGGGTGGCAGAAATCTCCATCAGTATATTGGTCTAATGTTGCTGCATGGTTGAACTTTACAACCAACACGTGTAAGGTCTACCCATATAAAAATTAATACTATCAACCTCCACTCAGCCTGATCTGATGCTCTTTTATTCCTTCAAGACGGAAGCAGACGAGTCTAGTGTGATGCCATGAAAACCCAGGGCCACTTGTATGTGTTGTACAGTATGGAGAATATTGTAGGAAGCTACATTTTTTTCTTCTATTAGAACAAGAGTAAATAGAACTTCCAACTTCCTGCATTCTTTACATGAAAGTCTCTAGAACTGAATTGCTTTGTGGCCTCTACTTTTATTTATTCTTGAAATGAGGCGTAATAAAAATTATTAAGGGGGAGACTGAGTGGCGCCGCGGTAATGGGCGCGCCCACGGATGTTAAGGTCCCGGGTTCGATCCCAGCCCGGGGACACCCCCTTCATCTCGTGCAGAGTTTAGGGCCATCTCTGACTTCGTCTCGGGTGGTATTTCCTATAGACTAAACCACCCAGGGGAGCTCACAAAATGACCACATATGTCATTGCACTGCACTTGCACATCCCCTCCTGTCATCCTCCCTATCGCTCGCGGTACCCGGGCGTTACGGCAAAAGGACCAACTGTATCAAGCTTGTACAAATTTAAGCATAAATAAAGGTACTGTGCCAATGCCCTAGGGCGGTGCACTAAAACCCAATTATTATATTATATATTATTATAATAAAAATAAAAATAATAATAATAATAATAATAATAATAATAATAATTATTATTATTATTATTATTATTGTTATTATTATTATTAATTATTATTCTTGAAATTATTTGAAGATGTACAGTACTATGCCATTTCATTTTCACAGGTAGAGAAGCAGCCTCCACATCTGGATTTCCTCAAGAATCTTCCGGACTCTCCACACTTGATGGAGGAAACTCTGAGCAGGAAGAAGAACTCGGAAGCAGAGAAAATACTTTAGTACGTTTGCGAAATATTATTTTTGTTTCAAATGGATAATGGCAAGTATGGTGGGGAATCTGTTGGATGGCAATCGATATTGCGGTGGCCAGCTCCAGCATTTAATCATGTTCATTTCCTTAATGTAATTGTTAACAAATAACGTGTGATGTCATGTGAGCATGTTCCTGGAGGCCTGCAAGCCATAGATTGAAGATTTCTCATATCTAGGCCCTCCCCATCACATTCTCAGGATGCACCTATGAGCTGCAATATTTATTATTCTACGTCGTAGGTAGCTGCTTCTGAAGACGCAAACAACTCTAAACCACGTGAGGGTGACAGCCTTCCACCCCCGTCAGCTGACCCATCAATTGCACAAGCTAGCAGTCCTAGGAGGAGGATGAGGAGGAAACAAGTTCTTGTAAGTAACATTCTGGCAGGAAACGGGAGCATGTTCTTATCCACTTGTAATGAGCACATTTTCTGGCAACATATGCAGTAACATTCATCTCGTGCAGAGTTGGGTCGTATCTGGCTTCGTTTCGGGTGGTATTTCCAACAGACTAAGCCACCCGGGGGAGTTCACTAAAAATGGCCACATAAAGACATTGCATTGCACCTTGCACATCCCCTCCTGTCATCCTGCCCGTGGGCCCGGGCGTTACATATAAAGCCTCCAATGTGCACGACATAATAAATAAAGGTCCGTGCTATATACCTCTGATGAGGTCAGCACCAACCCGGATATTATTATTAATTATTATTATTATTATTATTATTATTATTATTATTATTATTATTATTATTATTATTATACAGTACTGTCTCAGTAATTTGCAATAATGTCACAAAATTATTGACATGTAGCAATGCCAAATGTGTCCATTGAGTCCTGCATATTCATAATGACCCAGGAAGCCAGGAATCTCTGTCTTCACTAGGGTTGCCAGGTGTCTGGTTTTGATTGAGACAGTCCGATATTTGAGCTATTTTTCCGGGAGAATATTTGATGAAATACACTTTTTCATTGAATGTACAAAGTCTTCTCCTTTCCATATGCTAATAATGCACACTACTGCATATAGTCCGGGCCCTAAGCGCAAAAATCAGGCCTAACCTTGCACTTTGTGAGAAAAAGGTGCCACTTGGCACATGTGTTCCTTAGGCGTATAGGAGCAATGTCAGAGTTGCAGGCAACTGATCGGCCCCTTAGGTCACGAGTTATGCGGTGTTGCCAACCTGATCAGGGAACTAAGCGTTTTAACTCTGCACTTTGTGATAGGAAGGTGCCACTTGGCAGACATGTTCCCTAGGTCTGTAGGAGTCGTTTGAGAGATGGCGGCACTTGATCGGCTCCTTAGGTCACGAGTTATGCCGGGCGCGGCTCGTCGGATGGAGTGTTGACGACAGCGCGTTGCACGAGCGCTATAATAATGTGTTACAATTATGGAACAGATGATCGCACAAACATGCCAGAGATATCGTTGGAAAGGGGAACGTACAGGGAATAATTTTACGCTCTACACAATTTGTCGAGTCAGCTGCGCAGGACGTATTATTTCGATGTGTATGAAGTGCGACGCGAAACATTCAAATTGGGCGGTCATTTTCATGGCTCCCTTGACCTGAAGGTGGCATGTTGACCTCATAATATCGTTGTACATACAATCCTTCACATTCTAAGAGAAAACCAAACAAAATCGGAGGAGTAGTTTTGCTTTTATAGCCAATTCCACGGCGAGTGTCACTTATGCATTTATGTAGCGCCGAAAATAACATGACGCCGACATAGGATCTCTGAGGACTTTTAGTATGTTGTTCAGCACACTTAACAGAACATTTCCTGCAATTTTCAGATTTACATTATTTTTTACCGGGTTCGGGCACTTATCTGACTAAAATACCTGGGCTAAATAGGTTTATACCCGTCAAAAAGGATGAAAATACCATTGAATGGAATCCACATATACACTAGTTTCCAGAAAATTACGCAAGTGACACATTTTCGCTATATTCCGGGTGCTTTATTGTAGATAGGTGTCACCTCATTACTTCGTAATATTAAGGTAGAGTGGATCTGTATCATTCTATGCCATTTTAATGAGGTTTATCCGAGATTTACGAGGTTTCCATGTTTTGAGCCTGACTAGGTTGGCAACACCGCATAACTCCTGACCTAAGGAGCCGATCAAGTTGCTGCCATCTCTCAAACGACTCCTACAGACCTAGGGAACATGTCTGCCAAGTGGCACCTTCCTATCACAAAGTGCAGAGTTAAAACGCTTAGTTCCCTGATCAGGTTGGCAACACCGCATAACTCGTGACCTAAGGGGCCGATCAGTTGCCTGCAACTCTGGAATTGCTCCTATAGACCTAAGGAACACATATGCCAAGTGGCACCTTTTTCTCACAAAGTGCAAGGTTAAGGCGCTTAGGACCTGGACTAATACTTATTAATGAAATTATCCACAAAAATGACAAAATTAGCTCACAAGAAAATTATGCAGGACCAAAATAAAGCCAGTAATTATCATCTGCCGTCTCCTTCTTGCTAAATATGCCTGGAATGTTATTTACATACATTTATCAATTTGTTAAGAAGTTATGCAGTGAAGAATTGAGGAAAAACGGCTAATCCCAACTGGAGTTCATTTGGAAATGAAGGGCATTTTGTGTTGCAAGAGAATAGGATTTTCCATTGCCGACCAATTTTACGAGGAGAATATGTGACCATTGGCATCTCCCAATTCATTTGGGACCTCAGCACACGAAAGGTAGATGGCAGGAGAGTACAAAAGCACTACAATCTCAAAAGTGGATGTTGGTTGGGATAATTATGCCGTTCTTCCTCTGAGCACCTCAATTAATGAGTGTAATTAGGCATTATTGACCACAACTGATTTCACATATTTCAGGCTTCTGGGCACATGGACACTGATGACATTGATCAGTCCTTGGCTGATTTGAGTGATTCGGCGGATGAGTATGTTCCTCCAAGTCGCTCGAAAGAGGATGGTCATGCTGCCTTGAAGAGGAAGAAGAAGCGAAAAGGAAAGGTAGGTATTTCTAAATGACTGAACTTTTCTGACCCTGCTAATATTTGCCATTGCACTAAAGCAGCTATTAAAAAGAAACTGGTCAGGGGGGAAAAAATTTATGAGCATTTTTGAAATGCAATGGGAACACATATTTTGTTGGTTGGTGTAATGAAAAATTTGCCTTGCTGATTGCAGATTATTCAGAGGGAATTTGAGGATGATAATAAGTTTGACAGAATTATCACTCGGCAAGCCTTTTCGTCCTGAATAATTTTGTCCGACACACAATGATATTTACTAGAGCATGCTAAGAGACTTCCATACGGACTGGTTGCACAAGTTAATTTTGCAGTGTTTGCGAGTGCTGCAGTCAGCATATAAATTATGCAAATTGAGAATTGGGCAAAAGAACTGCATTACTACATGGACCATGAAGAGGTTTTGCAACGTAATGCTTTTGTGGCAGTGAACATTGAAATTCAAGGTGGTAAGCTGGTTTTATAAAACAAGGAGAAATACGCCAGTAATCAATTTATTTATTACAGCCATATGGCGTGATGTCACATCCTACTTTCTTTTCGAATTGACCCCTGCGGACTGGCAAATGCAAGGCAAATGCAGTGGTTTGAAACTGGTTGAATGGGTTTTTAGCTTTGTTGCACTGTGTTGCACTGAAAAAGGCGCTCTGATGCTACACCGGCAGGGTACTGAAGACACTAACTGTATAGTAGTACACTACTTTGTACTGTACCCTACCAGTGTAGCATGAAAGCGCCTTTTCCAGTGCAACCTGCAAAGCTAAAAACCCGTCAACCAGGTTCAACCCAATGCATTTGCCTTGCATTTGCCAGTCCGCACCACTCAGTATGAACACAAAGTAGGATGTGATGTCACGCCGTACGGCCGTAATAAATAAATTGATTAACTGCCGTATGTCTCCTTGTTTTATGAAACCAGCTCGGGTTGTCGCCACCTACGAGTTTTCCCCGCCCCCTAGCTTGACCCGTGACTGAAACGCCCTGTATAGATACTGCTCGCACCACCTGGGAGTAATGGGGCACCTGGATCAGGGTGTGACAAGCTGCACAAACCAGGCTAATTTACATCATATTAATGATAACTATTAATAAAAAATTACCCAGCATTGATTGATTGATTGATTTTTTTTTTTTTTTTTGTGCAAGAGCCACACAGGCTATACTATGATAAACATAATTATGTTACATTGTCAGGCATGGCAGGCATTTGGAATGAATACTAAGTAGTATCTAATCATCTGACCACCAGCACGCAGAGTGCTAAACGCTAATCCCACACCACCACCGAACTATTTTGATCATGGCACAGCTTAAATCATAATAGGATTTAAGCTGTGCCATGATCAAAATATGTTATGTGATAAATAAAGCTGTGAATGTCGCGTTGGGTTTCGTGTAATTGTTTTTATTTGATTAGATTTAAAAAAGTCAGTTGTTTTTGAATGTGTATTTTATTTGTAAGTAATGGTGAATTTTTTAAAAGGAAAACAACGAAATGCAAGCAGTGGAAAAAAATACTTCAATGGGAACTGCTGGAGACTCTCATAAGGATGGTGCAACTTCAGATCTGGGCATGACAAGGAACCTGACGCCAAGGAAGATGACAGCAAACAAGAAGAAGCCAGGATCAGTCCAGACTCGAGAGAAGCAGAGGTTGACCGGTCATGCGAAACTTGCATCTGATGATAGACCTTACCCATGCAGTGATTGTGATAAGAGGTATACTACAAAGTGGGGGTTACAAATGCATTGCAAGGATGTCCATCTTGGTGTTAAGCCTTACTCATGTGACATCTGTGATAGGAAATTTGCTAGGAAGTCTGGCATGGTTGATCACAGGAGGAGTCACACAGGAGAAAGGCCATTCCAGTGTGAATGGTGCGAAAAATGTTTTTCTTCAAGTTCTAACTACAACGATCATGTTCGGGTTCACAAAGGATTGAAACCATTCCATTGCACCATTTGTGGCAAAAGATTTGGTCAGTCAGGAAACTTACACCGGCACATGTTAATGCACTCAGGTGAGAAGCCTTTTCAATGTAGCACTTGTGGGAAAAAATTTGGTCGGTCAGGAAACTTACATCAGCACATGTTAATTCACTCAGGTGAGAAGCCTTTTGAATGCAATTTGTGTGGCAAACAGTTCAACCAAAAAGAACACATGCGGAGACATGCGGAACGAAAGCATTAGGCGTGGCATTCAACTGCATATGATAAGAAAGGATATGTAAATTTTTCTCTACCAAGGTCACCTCACACTTTAGTGGAAATGCTTGTGTGCTTCTTAACATACCTTGTGATTAGCTTAAAGGCAGATTCACTAATGACTGAATTTTGGAGCTGCAGGACTAATTTAGTGCCCGGAATATTCAAAGCTGTTCGTGTAGTTGTGACTATCTTTTGGTTTGCTCAAATGAAAGTAAGCCACCACATCCCATTGATCCCATACTGTTCAAGAGTGAAATGTGTCCAGACATTGGTCATTATGTCCTGTCTTTACATGCAGAAACAAGTGTTTTACCTGTGCATGAAAGTGTTAAGGTGCATTTACATGTGAGCGATATGAAGAGTGAAGCAGATCGAAATCTTCGGTGAGGCTGAGTAACCCAAGTAATCAATATTGTGTGAGGCGAACATCAATTGTTAATTTCAGCCTTGGCGAAGATTTCGCTCATCAAATCGTTCACATGTAATGCACCTTTATCGATGCAAAACTATGCGAAGGTACAGTAAAACTTCTGTAAGTCGAACTTCCCTAAGTCGAAGTTCCCTATAAGTCGAAGAAAATGATGAGCTTGGTTGGTCACAATGTAAAATAATAGGAAATAAACTTCCCTGACTCGAATTTCTATAAGTCGAAGTTCTCCATAACTCGAAGTGCTGGCAGGGCTTTACGATGGGATATCAATGCACTTTCAGTCTCCCTAAGTCGAAGTTCACGTTGAAAGTCCGGAAAATTGTCTAATTTCCCAGACGAAGGGTCGAGAGGAGGCCACATGTACAGAAAGGCTCAATTTCCTGATCTCCGTCTACCATATGTAAGCAAAGAAGTGTTTGAATCGATTGGGAAAGTTGAATCCTTGAATTTAAGAGTAGCCAAATGTCCATAACTGAGATTATTTTTTTTACAACAAAACAATGAGAAACATTGTAAGACTGACAATATTATTTAAGTTTTGAACACCTTTCGTCTCTGGATATAAAGGTAGGCTCCCTTACAGCGTTGTGCTTAAAAAAAAGCCAAACTTCTCTAACTCGAATCTTCTATAACTTGAAGTTTTTTTCCGGTCCCATGGAGATTCGACTTAGGGCCGGTTTCACCGAGCTCAGTATATGATAAAACCAGGGTTCTTTATCAAAATCCCTATCTATTTGTATGGGTTTTTCCTAAAGAAACCTGGTTTTATCATATACCAAGCTCGGTGAAACCGGCCCTTATAGAAGTTTTACTGTATTTACAATGAAAGCTAGGAACAAATCTGCTGGTATATTTTTAGATCCTCTTCTGCTAGGGCCAGTTTCACAGAGCAGGTTATAATTAATTTTAGAACCTCGGTTATAACAAGAGTTGCCATAGTTGATGGCGACGAAAGGTAATGATTTTCCGAGAAGAAACTCGGATTTATAATATAACCTTCTCAATGAAACTGGCCCTAGCCTTTTTCGGCTACTGACGGGTACGTCAATAAGTGGGCAATAATTCCTCCTCTTTGTGTTTGGAATTGTGAAGGATAGGAGTAGATTGTGGAGGCAATTTATTGGGATTCTGAATGATTACAATCATGATTGGAGACAAGTTGTTTACGGAAGCCCCGTTGGCTACTTGCCACTTCCTCCTCCTACCGACTTATCTCAGAAGTATCGTTGCCAGACCCTAACGTCGAACTTATGGTACCACGCTCCAAAATTCTAGTACATGGTACGGGGCCGAGACCCGAAATTATGGTATTTATACCATAATTTCGGGTAGCGTCCCAAGTACCATAATGAGACCCCATAATTTTTCTCAAGTCGCAGGGACTTTTCCCCCCATTATTCAACGTAAACTATGGCAGTGAGTCAAAGAAGATGGTATTGCCCTTGTGGACTGGATTGCCAATGCTGTGCCAAGGGTAGTTGATATTATTTAGATCTATGGTAGGAGGAAGTGGGAAGTAGCCGATGGGGCTTCCATGGTTGTTACCTCCTTGGCCTCTGTAGTACATTTAGATTGGGAAGGGAGGCGAAGTGGCGCTGTGGTAACGTATGCGCCCACGGATGTTAAGGTCTCGGGTTTGATCCCAGCCCGGGGACTCCCCCTCCTTCTCGTGCAGAGTTTTAGCCCATCTCAGACTGCGTCTCGGGTGGATTTTCCAGGAGACTAAACCACCCAGGGGAGTTCACAAAATGACCTAAGCAACTACTGCCTGCACCTAGCACGTCCCCTCCTGTCACCTTCCCTATCACTCGCGGTACCGGAGCGTTACGACAAAAAGGACCAACTTGTATATACTAGTTGTACTAATAATTATGATATTACTATTACAATAGAGAGTGGGTGGAATTTGCGTCCCACTGCTATAGTTACTGCTTACTTGGCACTATCAGTGTTGGCATTGGTACTGCTAATAAGCAAGCAGTAACTAACAGTGGGATGAAAATTCCACCCATTGCCTCTCAATTAGCGGGAGACTGAAAATTCAAGGTGCTCTACCTAGACAGGGTAGAATTAGCCTGGCGCAGATTATTTTGTAATTTTTGTAAAATTATGTTAAGTGACATGAAATAAAATCATTGTAAATTATGTGTGTCTCTGCTCTCCACGTCTTCCAGGCTACTGAACATAATTGTTTAGGAAACAAGGGAAAAGTGGGATCTCTGCCATCTTCAAGGTGTGGATGGCCTCTATATCACTCGTTGAAATGGGTTTTGGAATAATCATCCAGACTAATATTTTTTTTAAAGGCTGACAACTAGTGAAGCATGTCTCCATTGCTCAACTTCATATTGTGAAGAAGTCAAAGAAGAAACAACAATAAGACAGACTTGAGTTGTTTTTTGGAAAGTAAATCAAGCTTTCCACTAAGCGCTGTCTGCGATATTAGTTCTTTACAGTCGCTTACCGGCTGACCCCACAGCTACGCTATTTTCTCCCAATCCAATATGGCGCCTTCGTCTCGATGAAATTGAGCGTCTTTTTCAGAGAATTTTCTGTTTTTGGGACGTGTAGTGTCCGGGTTGAGGGTATAGCCGGGTCGGATCGAAGCAGAGGGTCTGCCCTTCGTGCCCAGAGGACTAGAGGAACAATCCTTGCCCCCCCAAGCGGACCACCAGTCGAGGAAGGACATGCCCCCCACCGCCGAGGAGAGGAACCCTCCTCCCCTCCTGGAGGCCCGCCTGGAAGGGATCGTGTCCCGACTGGTCTCCCTGGAGGAGGACATGGCTGCCCTGAGGGAGTGGGCCAGGGGCTGCGGAGGGTGTGGGGCTGGACGGGGTGGGTTGCTAGGGGGGACCACCCTTAGAATGATGTAAACACTCTCTGGGATGTGCTTCTTTCTCCTCTTCAGCTGCAGGCCAAGGCCATCCAGGCCACCCTCCTCCTGAAGGCCTCTCTCCTTCAGGCGGGGCTGGTGGAGACTCGGTCGCTGCTGTGGGGAGCATCAAGACAGAGTGGGGCCAGTGCAAGGAGGAGGAGGAGGTCACGGTGGAGGAGGAAGGCCCGCAAGGAATTATTGGCGGTTGGGTGAGGATGCCTGGTGAAATTGTTTAGAGCCACGTTTATATGGGAACGATTTGTTCAGCAATGTTGCTGCTACAACAGAAATGAGCAAAAGTAACAATAGAGCTAACAATATATTTTGACCCCAAACAATTGGTCTCATTCCTCAGCGTTGTCATCGCTGCAACATCGCTGATCAAATCACTCACGCATGTATACACCGCTTAACCCTTAACTACGTAGGTGGAGCCTGAGAAGCTCCAAGCACTATTTAAATGCATATAACTTTTTCATGGAATTTTATTTTCCCCTGTTCTTCCGTGACTTTGTCAGAAAAACCTTCCTAAGCATGAAAAGGAAAGAAAAAATTTT
The DNA here is from genome assembly GCA_000934665.2 of Catajapyx aquilonaris. Lineage (NCBI taxonomy): Eukaryota > Metazoa > Arthropoda > Diplura > Dicellurata > Japygidae > Catajapyx > Catajapyx aquilonaris. The sequence continues at coordinate 30,651 of JYFJ02003697.1, forward strand.
TAGTCCCTATTCTTTGGTTTAAAAAAATTCGTAACGAGGAACAGGTCCCTCCTGGAACCGCTCAGGCTCTATATCTCAGGTGAAACCTGAGCGGCTCAAACACGTGATGTAACCTTTTAATTAAAAAAATTTCCCAGTCAGAATATGCTGACTCAGCGTGTGATTTTTACGTTTTCGGAAGCCTAATGATCTGAACTGCACTTTCTGTATGTGAAAAGTCCAATATAACAATTTAGTTGATAAGCAGAAATTTAAATATACCGTTGGAGCCTCTCAGGCTCCACCTACGTAGTTAAAGGTGTTTCACCCACCTACGTAGTTAAGGGCTAATGTGGCGCAATAAAGTGGGCTCTACGCACAGTCGATCCAACTCTGACTCTCTCCCACTCGAAGGCATCGGACACCCTTTCCAGACATACGTCTGCGGTTCAATGTCTGACGTCCTATGTTTGATGTTCGAAAAGTCAATTTGTATATCATGGCAGCAGAAATCGCATGAAAATCTGACACATTTTTGTGGACGTACGTCCACAATTGTAATGCAATCATGTGGAGTATGGGATCATTGTAAAGGCCAAACCTTTGCGCAGGTGCCCTATTTCGTGGTTTTGCAGATTAAGGCTGCGTTTCGCCACAAAAAAATAAAGTCCCTCAAAAATGCGCCTACCGTATTCTTGCTACTGCGTCGCCTTAAGGCTGATATTAATTATTGTTATTTGGAGAGTAAGATGTTTCCCCCTTGTCATGGCAGAGTCAAGACTTGGAAGCCAACGAAGCCATAATATCCAGAAACATCAGTGAAATTGCTGCTCTCTTGAGTGGTGCTGACATAGAAGATGCCAATTTGGCAAATGCAGGTATGATATAGAGTTAAACTTCTATAAGTTGAATCTCCATGGGACTGGAACAAAACTTCCAGTTATAGAAGATTTGAGTTAGAGATGTTTGGAATTTTTAAAGCACATAACTCTATAAGGAAGCCTACGTTTATGTCCAGTGACAAAAGGTGTTCAAAACTTTAAACTAACTGACTGTCACTATCACATTTACAATGTTCCTCTTTGTTTTGTTGTAAAAGAAATCTCTGTGATGGACATTTGCCTACTCTTACATTCAAGGATTCAATTGTCTCAACAGAGTCAAACACTTCTTTCGGTACGTCTGTTAGACAGAGATCAGAAAATTGAGCCTTTCTGTACATGTGGCCTACTCTCTACCCTTCGGCTGGGAAATGAGACAATTTTTCGTACTCGCCAACATGAAATTTGGACTTAGTGAGACTGAAAATGCATTGATATCCCATAGGAAGGCCCCGCCTGCACTTCGAGTTATAGAAATTCGAGTTAGGGAAGTTTATTTCCTATTCTTTTACTTTGTGACCAACCAAGCTCATCATTTTCTTCGACTTATAGGGTATGTTTTTGGTCCCTCTCCAGGAAGCTGGGGAAGGGTCGCTGAGGAGAGGTGGAAGCCGGCCGCCTGCTTCGACCTCTCCTCAGTGCCCCTTCCCCAGCTTCCTGGAGAGGGACCAAAAACACACCCATAGAGAACTTCAACTTAGGGAAGTTCGACCTATAGAAGTTTTACTGTATTACTGAAGGCTTTGGTTGTAGACTGTGCAGAATTTAAATCTCAGAAGTAGAAATGGGGCAATGGGCAGCAGAAATCTCCATCAGAATATTGGTCTAATGTTGCATCATGGTTGAACTTTACAACCAACAGGTATTGCGTGTGTCACATTGGAGCTGTCCATCCATCTAGCACGTGTAAGGTCTACCCATATCAAAAGTAATACTATCCATCTCCATTCAGTCTGATCTGATGCTCCTTTATTCCTTCAAGACGGAAGCAGAGGAGTCTAGTGTGACGCCATGAAAACCCAGGGCCACTTGTATGTGTTGAAGATGGAGAATAATTGTAGCCAACTTAATTTTTTTCTTGTATTAGGACGAGTGTGAATAAACCTTCAAACTTTCTGCATTCTTTACGTGAAAGTCTCTGGAACTGAATTGCTTTGTGGCCTCTACTTTTATTTATGCTTGAAATGGGGCGTAATGAAAATTATTATTATTATTATTTATTATCATTATTCTTGAAATTATTTGAAGATGTACAGTACTATGCCATTGCATTTTCACAGGTTGAGAAGCAGCCTCCACATCTGGATTTCCTCAAGAATCTTCCAGACTCTCCACACTTGATGGAGGAAACTCTGAGCAGGAAGAAGAACTCGGAAGCAGAGATAATACTTTAGTACGTTTGCGAAATATTATTTTTGTTTCAAATGGATAATGGCAAGTATGGTGAGAAATCTGTTGGATGGCAATCGATATTGCGGTGGTCAGCTGCAGCATTTAATCATGTTCATTTCATTAAATGTTAGTGTTAACAAATAACATGTGATGTCATGCGAACATGTTCCTGGAGGCCTGCACGCCATAGATTGAAGATTTCTCAGATCTACGCCCTCCCCGTCACATTCTTATGATTCACCTCTGAGCTGCAATATTATTCTATGTCGTAGGTCTCTGCTTCTGAAGACTCAGACAACCCTAAACCATGTGAGGGTGACAGACTTCCACCCCCATCAGCTGACCCATCTATTGCACAAGCAAGCGGTCCAAGCAGGAGGATGAGGACGAGGAAGAAACAAGTGCTGGTAAGTAACATTCTGGCAGAGGGGAGCGTCCACTTGTAATGAGCACATTTTCTGGCAACACTGGGAATATTGCTTGCTTCTTGAAATATTGAAATATGTAGTCTGTTATACAGTACTGTCATGGGGAGGCGGAGTCGTAAGCACCCACTATATCTCAAGCGTCTCTCAAGCGTTTTCGAGATACAGGGGTCAAAAGGTCAAGGATGGACAACTTTATGAAGGCCCTGGGGAAGCTATCATTAGTGCTATCGGCGAGATTTTTGGGATCTAGAGGTTTCTTGGGATGGGGAATACAGTGGCATAACCGAAAATCATGAATTATGCACATGAAGGGTACTTCTCAGGGAAGGGGGTGGGAGGTGGGGGAACAAAAATCACTATAAACAAAGTATTTTCTACTCCTTAAATGACTATAAACAAAGTATTTTTGTCCCCCCACCTCCCACCCCCTTCCCTGAGAAGTACCCTTCATGTGCATAATTCATGATTTTTGGTTATGCCACTGTATTCTCCATCCCAAGAAACCTCTAGATCCCAAAAATCTCGCCGATAGCACTAATGATAGCTTCCCCAGGGCCTTCATAGAGTTGTCCATTCTTGACCTTTTGACCCCTAGCTGTATCTCGAAAACGCTTGAGATCGAGGATTTCTCCAGAAGGGTGTTGTTCTTCTGGCTGATAAGGAACCCGGAAAAAAAATATTTGACCTTGAACTTCGAGGGACACTTCGAGAGGTTCCCTTGTAAGAGTAGGACTAGTGAAGAAGTCATACATAATTATTGGACCCTCACACACCGTGTCCAAATTGTATGGACATTTACTTACAAGGAAATTTACTGGAAGCTGTTTTTTTTCTTCCCTTAGACTGTTTCACCCTAAGCAGATGCCCTATTATACACGGTGTTTCAGAGTCACGGGTCAAGCGCGCGTGAGGGGGTGGGGAAAAATCTTAGGTGGCGACTACCCGAGCTGGTTTTATAAAACAAGGAGAAATCCGGCAGTTAATCTATTTATTTATTACGGCCGTAAGGCGTGACATCACATCCTACTGAGTGGTGCGGACTGGCAAATGCAGTGGTTTGAACCTGGTTGAATGGGTGTTTAGCTTTGCATCGTGCACTGAAAAAGGCGGTCTGATGCTACACCGGCAGGATACTGAACACACTACTGTATAGTAGTACACTACTTTGTACAGTACCCTACCGGTGTACCATGGAAGCGCCTTTTTCAGTGCAACCCGCAAAGCTAAAAACCCGTCAACCAGGTTCAACCCAATGCATTTGCCTTGCATTTGCCAGTCCGCAGGGGTCAATTCGAACAGAAAGTAGGATGTGACATCACGCCATATGGCCGATTGCCGATGCCGATTGATTATTACCGTATTTCTCATTGTTTTATGAAACCAGCTCGGGTAGTCGCCACCTACGATTTTTCCCCGCCCTCTCCCGCGTGCTTGACCCGTGACTGAAACGCCCTGTATAGATACTGCTCGCACCACATGGGAGCAATGGAGCACCTGGATAAGGGTGTGACAAGCTGCACAAACCAGGCTAATTTGCATCATATTAATGATAACTATTAATAAAAAATTACACAGCATTGATTGATTTTTTTTATTTTTTTTGGTGCAAGAGCCACACAGGCTATACTATGATAAACATATGCCACATTGTCAGGCATGGCAGGCATTTGGTATGAATACTAATTAGTATCTAATCATCTGACCACCAGCATGCAGAGTGCTAATCCCACACCACCACCGAACTATTTTGATCATGGCACAGCTTAATCATATGGGATAAATGAAGCTGTGAATGTCGCGTTGGGTTTCGTGTAATTGTTTTTATTTGATTAGATTTAAAAAAGTCAGATGTTTTTGAATGCGTATTTTATTTGTAAGTAATGGTGAATTTTTTTTGAAAGGAAAACTACGAAATGGAAGCAGTGGAAAAAAATACTTCAATGAGAACTGCTGGAGACTTTCCTAAGGATGGCGCAACTTCAGATGTGGGCACGACAAGGAATCTGACACCTAGGAAGATGACGGCAAACAAGAAGAAGCCAGGATCAGTCCAGACTCATGAGAAGCAGAGGTTGACCGGTCATGCGAAACTTGCATCTGATGATAGACCTTACCCATGCAGTGATTGTGATAAGACGTATACTACAAAGACTGGGTTACTTTTGCATTACAAGAATGTCCACCTTGGTATTAAGCCTTACTCATGTGACTTGTGTAACAAGAAATTTGCTGCGAAGACTCACATGGTTGATCACAGGAGGAATCACACAGGAGAAAGGCCATTCCAGTGCGAATGGTGCGAAAAATGTTTTCCTTCAAGGTCTCATTACCACCACCATGTTCGGGTTCACAAAGGATTGAAACCATTTCACTGCACCATTTGTGGCAAAAGATTTGGTCGGTCAGGAAACTTACACTGTCACATGTTAATTCACTCAGGTGAGAAGCCTTTTGAATGTAGCACTTGTGGGAAAAGATTTGTTCAGTCAGGAAACTTACACAAGCACATGTTAATTCACTCAGATGGGAAGCCTTTTGAATGTACCACTTGTGGCAAAAGATTTGGTCAGGCAGGACACTTACACCGCCACATGTTAATTCACTCAGGTGAGAAGCTTTTCGAATGCAACTTGTGTGGCAAACAGTTCACCCGAAAAGCCGGCATGCGGACACATGTGCAACTAATGCATTAGGCATGGCATTCAACTGCATATGATAAGAAAGGATATGTGTATTTTTCTCTACCAAGGTCACCTCACACTTTAGTGGAAATGCTTGTGTGCTTCTTAACATACCTTGTGATTAGCTTAAAGGCAGATTCACTAATGACTGAATTTTGGAGCTGCAGGACTAATTTAGTGCCCGGAATATTCAAAGCTGTTCATGTAGTTATGACTATCTTTTGGTTTGCTCAAATGAAAGTAAGCCCCCACATCCCATTGATCTCATTCTGTTCAAGAGAGAAATGTGTCCAGACATTGGTCATATAATTATGTCCTGTCTTTACATGCAGAAACAAGTGTTATTACCTGTGCATGAAAGTGTTAAGGTGCATTTACAAGTGAGCGATTTGAAGGGTGAAGCAGATCGAAACCTTCATTGGCGCTGAGTAACCCAAGTAATCAATATTGTTTGAGGCGAACATCAATTGTTAATTTCAGCCTTGGCGAAGATTTTGCTTGTCAAATCGCTCGCATGTAAACGCACCAACCTTTATTGATGCAAAACTATGCGAAGGATTTTACAATGAAAGCTTGGAACAAATCTGCAGGTATATTTTTAGATCCTCTTCTGCTAGGGCCAGTTTCACGGAGCAGGTTATAATTTATTTTAGCACCTTGGTTATAACAAGAGTTGCCATAGTTGATGGCAACGAAAGGTAATGATTTTCCGAGAAGAAACTCGGATTTATAATATAACCTTCCCAATGAAACTGGCCCTAGCCTTTTTCGGCTACTGACGGGTATGTCTATAAGTGGGCAATAATTCCTCCTCTTTGTGTTTGGAATTGTGAAGGATATGAGTAGATTGTGGAGGCCCGGGTTTGATCCCAGCCTGGGGACACGCCCTTCATCTCGTGCAGAGTTTTAGGCCATCTCAGACTGCGTCTCGGGTGGATTTTCCAGGAGACTGAACCACCCGGGGGAGTTCACAAAATGACCTAAGCAACTGTACTGCACTGCCCCTTGTACCAGTACATCTTCTCCTATCACCTTCCCTCTCGCGCGCGGTACCTGGGCATTTACGCCAAAAAGGACCAACTTGCACTAAAAGGTACTGTGCCAGATGCCCATTGGGCGGAGCACTAAACCCGATATTATTATTATTGGAGATTTGGGTGGAATTTTCATCCCAGTTCTATATTTATTGCTGACTTTGGCAGTACCAGTGTTGGCATTGGTACTGCTAATAAGCTAGCAGTAATAACTAGCAGTGGGATGATAATTCCACCTATTGCCTCTAATTCATAGTAGTACTGTACGTCTGTACCTAGACCGGGTAGAGGAAGCCTGGCGCAGACTATTTTGTAATATCTGCAAAATCCTGTGAATAAGTGCCATGAAATAAAATCACATGTGTTGTAAATGTGTTGATGGCCTCCATATCATTCGTTGAAATCGGATTTGGAATAATCAGCCAGCCTAATTTTTTTTAAAGGCCTGCAACTAGTGAAGGATGTCGCCATTGCTCAACTTCATATTGTGAAGACGTCAAAGAAAAGAATAATTAAAAGGGACTTGAATTGTTTATTGTAAATCGAATCAAACAATCCACTAAGCGCTATCTGCGATATTAGTTCTTTACAGTCGCTTACCGGCTGACCCCACAGCTACGCTATTTTCTCCCAATCCAAGATGGCGCTTTCGTCTCGCTGAAATTGAGCGTCTTTTTGAGAGAATTTCCTCATTTTGGGTCGGGTTGTGTCCGGGTTGAGGGTAGAACCGGGTCGGATCGAAGCAGAGGGTCTGTCTTCCTTGCCCAGAGGACTAGAGGAACGAGCCCTGCTCCCCAAGGGGACCCCCAGTCGAGGAAGAAGGAGATGTCCCCCACCGAGGAGAACCCTCCCCTCCTGGAGGCCCGCCTGGAAGGGATCGTGTCCCGACTGGTCTCCCTGGAGGAGGACATGGCTGCCCTGAAGGAGTGGGCCAGGGGCTGCAGGAGGTGTGGGGCTGGACGGGGTGAGTATTTGGGGCCATTAAACACCTCTACTTGACATGTAAATGAGGCTCTTCAGTTGCAGACGACAATCCAGGCGACTTACCTTCTGAAGCCATTGCTCCAGGAAATGCTGGAGACTCAGTTCCTGTGGGCAGCATCAAGATTGAGTGGGACCAGTGCAAGGAGGAGGAGGAGGTCGCTGTGGAGGATGAAGGCCCGCAAGGAATTGGCGTTTGGGTGAGGATGCCTACTGGAATTGCTGCGGTCAGGAGGTCAAATGAAATGGCAGGGTCAAAAATGAAACGGGGGTGAAACGTGATGCTGCAAATGGGGTCATATTTCTGAAACTAATTGTGTCCTTTGTAACTATGTGTACACAGTTTATAAGAAAATTTGTGGTGATTCAAATTGACATGCATCATCTGAAATCACAGGTTTTCCCTTTGATAAGAATGGTAGTTAGGGATGAAGAGTCACATGAACACATCTCAGTTATGTTGAAATGGCTGGTTAAAGCCACGTTTACATTCGAGAGTGATTTGATCAGTGATGAGATCACTGAGCAAAAGTAACAACAGAAGTAACAATATATTTTCCCCCCAAACAATGGGGAACTAGCCTTGGTCTGGGATTTGGGATTTTTGTTCATAACTAGCTAGCCCATGCCCGTAAACATACATTCCATCACTCTGTTGCATCA